>CM054114.1:172122060-172266624 GCA_028673005.1 Tanypteryx hageni | reverse complement strand
AAACGGAAAAGGTGAAAACGGAAATTGTTTTTGGCCCTGCCACTAGTTAAATATTAATGATGCTAAAAACAGCCACGAGGATTCTGAAACAAAGCCAACCAATATTAACGACAAACAAATTTTCAAAAAATGCATTCTCGAAAACCGAAATAAGGTCTTATTTATGTTGCATGACTGAAACTCGCATTCTACTTGGCGGTTGGTTCAGCTTCTCGTCCCGCGCCCGACACGATCTGCATTCCGGCGACAGAGACGCGTCCAAAGAGGGCGAAGGCATTTTTACCGCCGCAGAATGGGGCCATAACTACTAGAGAGAATTACTTTCGAGGAATCGGTTCGGAATATTTACAATTATCTCCGGTTTAGAGGAGCAACAGCTGCAACCGCACTCAACTGCATTCAATGCACTGGAATGTTCCCACAAAACTAACCACTGAAGTTTTCGAGAAACGATTAAGACAGTTCGCGGAATTCCTGCGCATCGATGAAAAAGGGCTGACTCGTCCTGCTCTCTATGAAAAACCAACGGACAGCACAGTTTTATAACATTATCTCGAAGACAACAATTTCTACTCGAGTCAAATCTAAGGTGATGAGAAATGAAATTGTTGCAGCTCTCACATTAAAAAGATTCGAATCGAAAATGTAGCTGAAGATTTTAGTTTATAAATCATTAAAAGAAAAGCCTCCGAAACTATGCCTCTGGAGAAAAAAGAACGCGTTTGCTTTTATGGCTGAACTAAATATGCGACCTCTTTTAAATATAAAACGAAAGACTCGAAGCAAGGGGAGGGGAAACGGAGGATAACGATTAACATTCGATAAGCACGAGAGTAAAAACAGAGCTCTCGATAAACCGCCAATGAATGATCCCAATCGACCCACGAATTTAGTAACTCGGGCGATATTTAAAACGATCATGTACGCTTGTTCATTGGAATGATTTTTAAAATTATGCACGTGCACGCCATCCTAAACTGTCCAAAAAAATAAATTCAACGCACGTCAATTTCATGGCAAGCGCGTAAGTGATTAAAATCGGATACCCAAATGATCCGGTCCGCGCCGCAAAATGCCCTAAATTAAAAAAAAAATCAAATTCGTTTTCGCATAAAAACTGTCCTCACCCTCGGCACACACCTGCGTAATTAAATTCGCTCTCTCGCCCATCATTTGACGGCTCGAAATGAAATGATACAAACAGCCCTGCCATTCCCCACGGCCAAATAATTAAATTCGCTTCCCTCGCAAATCATTTCTCGCGGACCCAGAATTTCACGATTCATTCGCACTAAATAGATTAACGCAATCTGCCGCGAACTCAGAAATTGAAGCTATCGAAAAAAACTACGGAAATCGTCCGAACTCACCAATCAATCCAGTAGTTAATTTACTGCTCTTCTTTCCTGAGAAACCCAATATGAATGCTCCCATCGAAATTAGACGAATATAGAAACCCTATATACATGCATATGTGTAACATATACATACATATACACACACATATACTCGCCGTTTTGAATTTTTTAGAATAAAATGTCCCGACAAAGGGTCGATCTAATGAAAAGGAAATGATAAAAAAATATACAGAAACACATTCCGTTAAGAATGATGAGCTTTTTAGAGAAAAAATAAGGCGCGTAATCGAGCAGATTTTTCTGGAATCAAGTGAAAAAATAATGCCTTAATTAAAAACCCTGAGGCTACGCGAATACAGCAGAAAAACAAAACAAAAATAGAAAAATTAATTTAAAGAAGAACTTTTTAAACCCACGCTTCCCACACGCCAGCACGTAACAACTGTGAAACGGCTATAATTGAGAGAACCGTATGTAAAAATTTAACAATTACACTCGACCAAATTCGCGTAAAAAGAGGACGCCGGGAAGCGAGGGAGAGGAGCGATGAGAGGATGGAGAGGGAGAGAGAGAGAGGGAGAGAGAGGGAAAGAGGAGTGGGAAGGGAGAGGTTGTAGGTGGCAGCGAGCAGAGCCGGGGCGGGCATAAATTACTCGAGCCGGGGAGGCATTGAATAGGGGAAGGACACCCAAAAAACGCTATTTCGCCGGAGCCAGTGCTGCAGCGACAAACCCCCACCTCCTCCCTCCATTCCTCCTCCCGACAATTTCCCCGCGCCCACCTCGCACCCGTCCCCGCACCCCTCTCCACTTCCCCGAGGGAGGATTGGTGTTCAGCAGACGGGAACTGGGCGAGCGCTGAGGGATAGCAGGCAAGGCGGTGAGAAGGCAAAGGAGAGGAAGGCGAAGAGAGAGGCAGAGAGAGGAAAAGAGAGTCAGAAATGATAAGAGAACAGCAAGAGAAAGGAAAGAGAAGGGCGAGAGAACAGGACGGAAACGAGTGTAGAGAATGGAAAGTGGAAAAGAATAATAGGTGCAGAAACACCAGCGTACAGGTGAGATTAAAATGGAGAAATTCCTCCCCGCGCATTAAAAACCATCTAAATCTAAGAAAATAACAAAGTCGATTCGATCCTATGCGGTAAATTCAAATTAATTCGTAAATTATTCAGCACAGATTGGAATGATTCTAATATATATATATATATATAACTTGAAAGCGATAACATGTGTGTGTGTATTTTTGGCTAATCAACCTCTTGGATTATTATAGCTACAAAGCGATAACATGATCCTAGAGTAAATTGGTAGGATGAGGAATGCGCTCGGTGCAAAATCGAAAGGAAAAAGGCAGAGTAAATAAGGAGAAAAGAGAGGTTTGAATTGAATAGACCCAGGAGATATAGCCTAGACCAAGGAAGATTATAGTACAGGAGCAAAAGGAGATAGGATATTAGACGGAGTGAAGGAGAGTGGAAGCGAGAGAGGACGGGACATTTGGCGTGGAATAAAGTAAAACGGCAGAGGGAGAGGATGGAATAGGATAGGAGATGGTCATCATGGAAAGGCATTAAGTGCATTCCACACGGACAGTGGTCACAATCATTGCCCGAATTTACAGCCTCGTGGGGCTAAAGGGGAGATGGCCATATCCTACTTCCCTTCCCTTCTCCCGTTTCCTTGTCCCGCTCCAAACACCTCCCTACATGTGGAGCATTCCCTCCCTCTATCTCTCTCCCTGCTCCTCTATTTATCTCTATTTTCCTCTATACGCTTCCCTCCTCCGACTTTCCGAGGAAGATTGCATGGTCCGCGTGTGGAGGGACCAGGGCGGGCGATTAAAGTGCGGAATTGGAGAGGACGATGGAGGTGTGGGAGGCGAGGTGGTGTGGAGGGGTGGGAGGCGAGGCGATATTAAGGGGTGGGAGGAGACTTGGAAGAGGATAGAAGGGAAGAGAAAAACAAGTCGTTGGATGCAAATAAGATTCTTTAAATAAATAAGCAAAAACACTAAAACTCAAGAATTGTGCCAAAGCTTCTCTACCATCAACGCGCCGACTTTTTTTTTGCGATATTGGAGTATTACAATTAATATGAAAAACGCTGGTTTAGCCCGATGTACATATATATTCAAACGATTTTTCACCAAAATAATCCTTTCCGAATCTTCAAAATTTCTACTTTTCGTATTACGCGAAAGCGCTTAAAACTGAAGTGCGACAAAGCAGCCAACCCAAGATGAAATTCTAGAATAGAAACGGCCGTGGGCGGAGCTGATGGAAAATTTCAACCTCACTCATAGTAACAACGAAACGCGGCAACGACGTGAAGCGGCGAGGAAAACATACAGGCGATATATATCGCACGTATCAAACGGAATCGTTGAATGTATCACGTCATTCATGATAAAATCGCATAGAAATTGGGAGTTATGCTCAAACATTCACCAAGTCTCTTTCTTCATACTTCGATTAATTAATCCGAACCGAAAGAGGAAATTAAAAAGCATCGTCTTTCGGCGCGAAAAGAATGCCCGAAAAAAACAACCCTAACGCCCACTTTAACATCCGAAGGAAAAAGGAACGCTCAAAGAGAAAGAGGTAGTAAGGGGTGGAGGGAGAGGATTTAGAGGGAGGAGAGAAAAGGGAAGGGAGGGAGAAGGGAGAGAGGTAGAGGCGCGCGCGTGCACTTACAAAGTACGCTCTAAATGCTTTTTTCCGGTGCAAATTAGCGGTCGACACCTCCGAAGCCGGGTCTTAAATGAGAAAGATAGGGAGGGGTAAAAAAAAGAGGGACCCAAGCAAGCGATCGAAATAAAAGCCCTTATTTTTTTCGGCGAGAAACCGTGGTCGGTGGCACTTCGGAGAGTCATAAAATAAAAAAGGACGGCTCTCACGAAAAAATAAATAAAAACCGATTCGAAAAAAAGACAAAAAAACGCCATCCGAAATTCGAGGATAAAAAGAATATGAGAAAGAGTACGGAGCGGGAATACATTTACGCAGCTCGGATATGATACGGCGCCGATCTTTTGAGAGGGAGAGAGAAAGAGAGGGAAGAAAAAACGCGAAACGACGGTCGAAACGGTGTCGGAAACGAGCTCCAAGTCGAGAAAATGAAAAAAAAGACGAAAGAGTATTCCGGCGAGGGCAGCAGCAGAGAAAAGGAATACGCGAAAGGGATGGAGGGAGGGAGATAGAGAGTGAGGGAGGGAGGGAGATCGAGAGGGAGGGAGGGAGATAGGGAGGGAGGGAGATAGAGAGGGAGGGAGATAGAGAGGGAGGGAGATAGAGAGGGAGGGAGATAGAGAGGGAGGGAGATAGAGAGGGAGGGAGAAGGAGAGGGAGGGAGATAGAGAGGGAGGGAGGGAGATAGAGAGGGAGGGAGGGAGATAGAGGGAGGAAGGGAGATAGAGAGGGAGGAAGGGAGATAGAGAGGGAGGAAGGGAGATAGAGAGGGAGGAAGGGAGATAGAGAGGGAGGAAGGGAGATAGAGAGGGAGGAAGGGAGATAGAGAGGGAGGAAGGGAGATAGAGAGGGAGGAAGGGAGATCGAGAGGGAGGGAGATAGAGAGGGAGGGAGATAGAGAGGGAGGGAGACAGAGAGGGAGGGAGACAGAGAGGGAGGGAGACAGAGAGGGAGGGAGACAGAGAGGGAGGGAGACAGAAAGGGAGGGAGATAAAGGAGGGATGGATATAGAGAGGGAAGGAGATAGAGAGGGAAGGAGATAGAAAGGGAAGGATAGATAGGGAGGGAAATAGATAGGGAGGGAAATAGAGAGGGAGGGAAATAGAGAGGGAGGGAAATATAGAGGGAGGGAGATAAACAGGGAGGGAGATAAAGAGGGAGGGAGATTGAGGGAGGGAGATAGAAAGAGATAGAGAAAGAGGGAGACAGAGGAGGGAAATAGAGAGAGAGATAGAGGAGGGAGACAGAGAGGGAGGGAGATAAAGGAGGGATATAGAAAGGGAAGTAGATAGAGAGGGGGAAAATAGAGGGAGGGAGATAAAGAATGAGGGAGATAGAGACAGAGGGAGATAGGGAGGCAGGGAGATAGAGAGGCAGGGAGATAGAGAGGGAGGGAGATAGAGAGGGAGGGAGATAGAGAGTGAGGGAGATAGAGAGGGAGGGAGATAGAGAGAGAGGGAGATAGAGATGGAGGGAGATAGAGATAGAGGGAGATAGAGAGTGAGGGAGATAAAGGAGGGATATAGATAGGGAAGTAGATAGAGAGGAAGGGAGATGGAGATTGAGATAGCGAGGGAGGGGAGGAAGTAGAGAGGGAGGGATATAGAGAGGGAGGGAGATAGAAAGGGAGGGATATAGAGAGGGAGGGAGATAGAAAAGGAGGGAGACAGAGAGGGAGGGAGATAAAAAGGGAGGAGAGCGGAGTGAGAGAGGGAATTTCCTCGCATCGGAGAAAACATAAAAGATGGAATGAGGAGGATAAATCCTGGACACCACAATATCGAGCGATGGCACCCCGCTAGCTATCCCTTCCCCCATCCTCCCTCCTTCCATCCTTTTCGCATAATACCCATCAACATTCCACTTCAATGCCCTCCCTTAATATTCCCACTCTCCCCACGCACCCCCCCCCCCCCCCGACCAGACACCTCCTGCTCAATATGCCACCGCCACAAGGCCTCCCACGGTGAAAGGAAGGAGCGGAAGAGGAGATCCATGACGGGAGGAGAAAGGAGGAGCGAACTACATCGGAAACCGACGTTACCGGTGTAGCCTCTTAGGACGGTCTTCTGTGAGACCGCGAGTAGGGGAGAAGGGGGGGGGACAAGGAAGAGTAAGGAGGAAGGAGGCGGGCGGGGAATGGGTTGAGGTGGGAAGGACGCAAAAGGGTTCGACAGCAGACCGTCCCTCCAGTGAACCAGCCTTTAAGGGAAAAGGGTGGAAGGGATGTGTGCGGAGAAAGGGTCGCAGGGATAGAGGAGGTGCGTTTTGCAGGATGGAAGGCGACAAAGGATAAATGGAGAGGGGGAGGCAGGCCACATCAAAAGGTATGCACACATACTTAGATAAAGGGAAGGCAGGCGGAGAATTCATCTGGAGAGTTGACTCCGGAGACTCCCTAGAACCGTGAAATAAAAAAATAATAAACGTTCGATTTTGTTCGGGTAGACGGTTTTATACAGAAAAATGAGAACAAAACCTCCCAGTCCGCCCCTTTTTCGTTACTGACGCGGTTGAGGCGACATCATTACCCTGGTTGGAAGTCCATTTGACGTCGCCATAGAGAAAAATCTCATTCAATTAGGGCGATGTGGGAAAAATCTCCTTTCTTCGATAATTGCGCGAGGTTCCTTGCGCGAATATTATTTTTTCGGCAGTTCCTTTCGTCCCTTTTATTTGGCTGCGAAAAAGCAGCTTGCCAAAAATTATTCTATAGTTGATGGCCACTATGATTAATCGAAACGAACAAATGCGTTCGGTAACTTTTATAAAACTAAGAACGGTCCTGTTGCTCGCGTTTTTCGTCGTTTCCTGATTATATGCAAGGCGAAAAACAACAATTCATAAAGAATTTAAAAAATCTCACTCTGGAGCTATAAAGGGTTAAAAGTTTAAAATATTACAAAATCCCATATAATTCATAAAACAAACCCAAGCTACTAAAAATTAATAAAAATTCTCAATGCAAAGAACAAAGGCGTTTTAAGCGGTGATAGTCGTTAAAATATTTGTGATGAGGACGCATGGGATTTTTAAATACTCTATAGTTTTAATTCCGAAAAGAGGCGGGAACTGCATTTGTTTAAAAAATACTCCTCCTCCAGCCGGCGACACTAATAATAGAGCGAGACGCACGGAATGTAGACGGATAAACCGAATCCAGAGTCCGACGAGGCAAAAACTCGCGGCGGTTGACACGGCTGTACGACTCCCCCATGAAAACGGACGGACTTCATAAGACTTAATTAAAGCCAACGGTCCCATAAACGCACGCTTCGGATCACGCTAGCCATTCAGCCCTATAGAGGGAGCTTACGTTTCTTTAATCTCCAGCTTCCATGAATCCAACACGCGGGGCTTCAATTCCCTCCGGGCACTTCCCCATCTAAACCGTCCACCCCCCTATCACCCTCCCCATTCCGACCTAATATCAGAGAATATGCACCTCCTCGCCCCCTCTTCACCACCGCGCCTCCAATATCCACCCCCACTCACACCTCTCTGCTATCCCCTTCTTTTATTAACATCCGCGAACGCCTCTGGATCTCTTAGCATCACACCCGCGCCATCCGGCCGACACACACACGCACACATATGCTAGTAGTTGGAGTGGAGTGGGACGGAAGGTACAAATGGAGAATCCATAGGAGGACGCCTCTCTCCCCCCCCTAACCTCTTCCTTTCATCCCTCCCTCACTCCACAATACAAGACCACTCCGTTTGAAGGCGAAAGACACCGCGCCATGCGCATACAATACTTCCAGCCCAAGGTACGTGAAAGACAGGGAGAGAGAGAGAGAGATCCGGGTCTAGAGGAACTGATGCCCGGAGGAGAGAATGAAGAGGCCTTATGTGGAATTGGGGTGGAGGGAAAAGTAGAGGGATGGAGGGGGAAGAAGGGGGAAGGGAGAGGCAGAGGGGAAAGAGAGGAGAGCAAAGAGAGGAGGGCAAAGGGGAGAGAGGGAAACGGAAGGGGAAAAACGGAAGTAAGAAAAGGAGAATGAAAACCCAAACGGAAGGAGATCAAATGCACAAAAGACCTTTAGGAGGTACGTGTGAGATATTAAAAGCAGATACGGACATAAAAAAATAATCGGAATTAGGATGACGTAAATTTACCCTCTTTCTTGAAGGATGATCCGTGGAAACCAATTACTGTCACTCAAAATATAGCGCATGGGAATTAAAATTCAATGACAAAGTAATATAAATATTCTCATATCCTTAACCTTGAAAGAGTCCCTCGAATTAAGAAAGTTGAACTCCTAAAATGAGTGCAAAATTTTTTAATTAATGAAAAATCTAGTTTATTTATACCATTTTGAATCACAAGAATGAAAAGTTACATTTTGCCAAAATCAATAAGATCTAACACTGAAGCTATTATGTAAACATTCGCTGAACTTGCAAAATTACGTTTTCTTATTACTTCACCCATGAATGACTGACATACAAAAAAATACAGCGCGCGACTCGACACAAAGACGAAATAAGGAAAGAAACACGGAGAAAAAGATAAATGGAGAACAATGCAAAAACGCTCGAACAAAATCCATGCCTTACGAATGAGAGACCTACAGAGACACACGACGCTTATGGAGGAGATCGTGGAAGCAATCCGTATCAACGCGGGAGTGAGCTTGAAACAGGAAATCACGAAAGGCCCGAACGTAAAGAGGCAAATGAAAATAAAATATAAGGGAATAAAGCTGAGTTTCATTTCTAATGAATGCTGAGGATGTAGGATGAGGTTTAAATATAAGTATAAGTATATAAGATTGGTGAAAATAAAATTAAATAAATTATAGCAGCCGGCGGAATGTGGAAAATAAGGGAAAGGATGCGAAAGGGGAGCAATTGAGCGGGCTTTACATCGGATAAGAACTAAAAAGACAAAAGAGAAACATCCGAGTGGATTGCAGAAGAAAAATATGGAATAAGAAGGGTCCTATGCAATGGAAAACTAATAAGTTTGGGTGAGGCGATGGAGCAAGGTGTGGCGAAAAGCGACATAGGAGAGGACATGCTAATGACAAATTCTTTCTTGGATGGATAAATGAACTAAAAACCTTGCAAGAGAACATGATGACCCAATTAGCAGTAAAAATCGCGGGTACAGGAGTTCCATTATTCCGCTGTCCGGACGTTTTTAATCCTTCGCCCGTATCAAACTTAAAAAGTGAAGCCTTAGTAATAGTTCCAACGCGGACGACGCGCGCCCCTTGCGTCGCGGACAAAGCCTGTTTACGTTTATTGACACAAACAAGAAAACATACGAGTAACTACATTTGCGGGATAGGCATCACTTCCATTTTTAATTCTTCCTTTTTTGTAACTGTGTAAATTTAAACCAGAAGAAGCTAAATATTTCAAAATATAAACCACTAGGGAAGCCTTAATTATGTGAAAATCCATAATTTGTACGAAAATTGTCATTTATTAATTATTATTATTTTTACCTAAATATGTTATTTTAATGAGATTACTAACAAACCTCATGCCATCAAATAATGTGCATCTATAATTACAGAATTATTCATAAACATTTCGTTTTTCATTTGTTAAGGTTTAGAAGAATGGTGACTAGACTTTTACTAAGTAAATACATGAAGGTTGAAACAATGATACTGCGGAAATATTCACTAAATGAGACTGCTGCAGACCAGGAAAGGGATCAATTTACTAAAACTAAACAATCTAGTTATTGAAAACGACATAATCGTATAGAAATTCAAGAAAAAACATTTAGAAGAGAAATAAATATGGGTGAAAAGGTTTAAACTCATAATGATGCAATATTGACTGTATTAAAAACTTTCGGTGCGAAGAGAAGTATTTCGAGGAAACTAATGAATTTTGTAATTAAAAGCCTAGGAAGTAATATTTCAGTGTCTCGATTCAAAGAGAAACTTTTAATAAGTGCCTCTTTCTATCTCTCGAATTTGAATGTTCAAAATTTATTTCCAAGCAATTTTGTTGAAAATGAGTTTCTACGTAAACTCAGAAAACTTTTACAGTAAAAAATTGTTCTTAAAAATTATATTTTCATCTCACAGCATGGGAATAAAATCATTCCACCCATTAAAACGTATCTGTAAATAGCACCGATCAATTGCGATTAGATAAATGAAAAACCAAAGCAAAACGGAAATGATTTCCAAATAGTGACAGCAAATGTCATCGTTTTGATCAAAAAAACAAAGAGCTGACTCCTTAGAAACATTACTTTAAATATATCTCTAAGTATAGACTGACTCCCTCGCCTAACTCATTTGTAAAGGGCCGTTTTGGAAAATGTTACATCTAATGCTGTAAAAAAAAGGCTGGATAACGTTTTAAAGGCGTGGCTACCTGCTAAAGGTGTTTTAAAAGACTTAAGATGGTCGTACAGTCCACAAAAATCAAGTTCAGTCGAAAAGAGCTAAATATCCTAATTCTCTCTATTACTGCTTTAATAATGCAGTGACCAATATCCAGAGGAGAAGATGCTGTTAAGTGTGAATACGAATATCCAAATACGGAAGGAAATTTGCATAGAAACCAGTGGAATCTTTTTTTAATAAGACCTTCAATCATTATAGGCGTTCTGAGTAAGTTAGCACTTTGTGTCTCGAATACCCTTATAACCTTTCTGCTAGGTATAAATACATATTTAAGATACATAGATACATATCATACGCTGGTTTAATCCAAGAGTTATATTTATAGATATTTTTATTTTGACATTTAATTACATATGGAATGTTAATCAACTATTTATCAATAGCTCATAAAGAGTACTTCATGGCCTTTCAAAATTAAATGACAAAAATGATAAATGCGCCAATTACCGCATAAGGTTTATTATAACCCACGACCCAAGTAGTATAGAAATGCAAAAATGCATCTCCGATTACCAATATCTACAAATAAAGAAAACAATCCTATCCCAAATAGTGTCGGTTACTGGCTTCTTACACGAGCACACAACGACGACACACGCCTCGATAGTTTTGTATGGAGATATTAGAGGCGCGCCGGCGACCCGCAAACGACATCTTAAGGCGAAGGAGATCACCACGCGCATCGAATATAAAAAGGAAGCTGGCGAAGGGAAAAACGATGGAAGATCGGGTGCAGGTTATGACACGCAGCAAACGGTCGAACTAAGGGCAGACATGGATGAAGAAAAGACAGAGTGATTTGGGGTATGGAAGAAGGTTTGGAGAGGGGAGAGGAGAGAGAGAGAGAGGGAAAGAAAGAATAAGAGGATGGATGGAGAGGGGGGAGAGAGAAAGGAGAGATTTTTCAAAAGGACAGAGAGGGAGAGGGACCTGTGGCCACTTGTTGCCTTGGAGTCGCACGTGTTCCCGCATTATGGTCCCTTCTTTCACGTCCCTCTCCCCCCTCCACTCCCCTTCCCAATAACTCTCATCACAGAATCCTCCTCCCGGCGGGCACTTAAGCGCCCCCCTCCCACCACCAAAAACATCCTTTTCCATCGACCCCTTACGAAAAACTTCCGATATCGTCGCCCCATTCCCCCTTTCGAGCCGACCACCCGCCGAACACCAACTGCCTCCCTCCGAACCCTCCCCCCTAAAACCCCTATAATCGCTCCATCTCGCGTCCCTTCCGGACACATAAGCTGCGAGGATTATGCGTTCCAGGCACGCAAGAGGGTTGCACTTAGGGGTTGTTGCGCTTAGAGGATCCTTCCCTCGCTGACCCTCCTCAAGCATTGCGGAAAGGGATGGGAATGTTTTCCAAATGTGATTCCGAATGAAATAACCGGCCGGGTTATCTGACTGACGGTTCGAGCTTTTCAAGCCCTTATTTCGCAGGAACGAGGGGGAGGGATTCTGAGTGGCACGGGCCCATTAAAATATTCACGCCTTACAGGACATCAATACAAGTGTCGCATGATACAAAATATATTGATATAGAAGAGAGGAGTACTCAAACTACAGCGTAGAAAAAAAGATTGGAAAGGTGTACTCCATGTCGGAGTACACAGTTTCCAAATGCGTTCTTTGAGGTTTCACAATGTTCTCAATCTTTTTCGCTCAGATGAAAATTTAACGAGAAGCAAGGTACATACGTTGTAAAATACATATAGGTCTTCATGTAAAGTAATCGTAATTAATGTCCGATTTTAACCAAAATTGGAATCGGTCAATTAATTTTAACAAAACTTCCCAATACCAAATTTCATCAAAATATGTCAAGCAGTTCCCGAGTTCAAATAAAGCAACATTGTAACTACATGTAGGTCCTCATGTAAAGTGGTCGTCATTGTTGTCCGATTTTAACCAAAATAGGAATCGGCCGACCGATTTTAGCAAAACTCCCCAACACCAAATTTCATCAAAATACGTCAAGCAGTTCTCGAGTTGAAACAAAGGAACACTGTCAACTACTTGCAGGTCTTCATGTAAAGTGGTCGTAATTGTTGGCCGATTTTAATCAGAATTGGAAACGGTCAACCAATTTTAGTAAAACTCCCCAATACCAAATTTCATCAAAATACGTACAGCGGTTCCCGAGTTGAAACAGGAACATTACAAACTACATGTAGGTCTTCATGTAAAGTGGTCGTAATTGTTGGCCGATTTTAATCAGAATTGGAAACGGACAACCAATTTTAGTAAAACTCCCTAATACCAAATTTCATCAAAATACGTACAGCGGTTCCCGAGTTGAAACAGGAACATTACAAACTACATGTAGGTCTTCATGTAAAGTGGTCGTCATTGTTGTCCGATTTTAACCAAAATTGGAATCAGTCGACCAATTTTAGCAAAACTGTCCAATACTGAATTTCATGATAATGCATCCAGCTGTTTCCGAGTTTTAACATGCGGACGGACGGACGGAATCGACCTATGCGTTCACTTCGTGCAAAGAACGCATAATAAAGCAATAAAAGGAGGGATTCTTTACTATGTAAACCAATTGTATACGCAAATTTAAAAGGAAAATAAAGTGTTTTTTGAATCTGAACATGTACATTCTCGAACCGTACACTACAGAAAATTCCCGGGAATAATCTCAAAAGCACCGAGCAACTGAGAACGGATAAATAAGCCGATGGAATAATATTCACCATCTTAAAATAATAATCCTCTCTCTCGAGTTTGCTGGTGCTGTTTCACACACGGCAGCCGTATCCGTGGGCAGTGCCCACGCTCCCGGCTGAGTGACAGTGGTTACATCAAATACGCAAGCAAGTAATGATAAGACATTTTCCTCTAATATCGCACGCACAATTCTTTCCTATATAAAGGCCGATTTCTGGCCTTCTGTTTACGTTCCGCTCCACGAGGCAAAATAGGAAAGCGAGGCTAACAATTCGGCGACCGTTTTTTCTTTTCACTTAATGACCGTCCGGGAACCGTCAACATGCGGGCTCGTATATTCGAAAACGAGTCAAACAATAGCACCGGCGTCGAAGGTCAAAACATGTTATATGAGGGTAATAAAAGGTTCGCCTCCGAGTCAATTTTGAGAAGGAAATAGGAATTTTTTCATTTCGCCTCCGGGTTAAACATCTTTATTGGGAGTAGCTGCTCTTCTTGCACCATTCCTGTGAATTCCAGCGCGGCGAATGCATTACATATTTCATTTTAGGCTTACATTTTACATAAACCGCAGCATTCTATCTCTATAACCAATCGTTTTATTTTTAACAAGCATCGCCTATCCTTCCAAAGTGGAATGTACAGAAAATCGAGCGATTATTCTATTAAATTTAATATAAAAACCAATCCTCCAGAATAAAAACATATTCGACAAGATCAGTACCAAATTTCTCCCATTACCATAACGGCAACTCTTCTTTCCCTCTCAAACAACAAGGAAGTTTAACCTTGCCTAAAGTAACATAGGAGCAGAAATTTTGATGAAAAGTTTTATAAATTAAGCGAGAAATTTGGCACATCTATTCCCCGAACTCGGGAGGCGAAATATTGGATGAAAACTAGTCTAAAAGAGCACCCGAAAAGTTTCTAAGAACACTCGGCAAGCATAGACCTTCCGGGATTGTTTGAACAAGGATACTTCGCCGCGCAGATATATACAGTACGCGGATCGCGGCCGCTTCAGCGCGCGCTCTAAAGACACGTGTTTTTCTTCATCCGCAGAATCGACTTTGTTACTCTGGCAGCTCCTCAAAGAAAACAAATCGCTCCATCAGTTATGCCGACCACCCACTTGCACCATTCCGTTATCTAACACTATAAATGAGAGAAGTTAAATACGAGAGAAAACACTGGCAAATCGAAAACCGAGCGAAAGGGCCATAGCGTGGCCATTGCAAGCGTCGTACTCGCGAAACGGTCGATAAAAACGTTTCGAGCGATCGATAAATCGCCATACATGCGACGCGTAAAGCTGTCGACGCTTTTCTTGAAAGAGTTTTACCCTTGCAAGAAGCCTTTAATGCGTCAGAGAACGTTTATTGAATTTTCGATTTGAACTGATAGGGATGAAAAGATACTTACATAGCAAAGAGACATTTACAAGAAAGCTGCTGAGGGTAAGAATCCAAAGAATTCGTTAATGTTGTTCCTAACGGAATAAATACACTTACGCCAAGCTATTTTATCTAGTAAGGCAGACTTTCCTTCGTTCGTAGAAAAAATAGAGTTTAGTGCAACATTTTCAAA
Source organism: Tanypteryx hageni (assembly GCA_028673005.1). Classification (NCBI taxonomy): domain Eukaryota; kingdom Metazoa; phylum Arthropoda; class Insecta; order Odonata; family Petaluridae; genus Tanypteryx; species Tanypteryx hageni. Next base: position 172,251,934 of record CM054114.1, on the reverse strand, counting down.
GGCGATTTTTGAAACATCCCGTGGTCACGGTAAGATCTACCGTTTCAAATTACGGCGAGATATCTGCCGCTAGATGAAATTCTTGAACCATGCAGCCAAAAGCTGTGTGATTCAAGAACCAACATGAGCACTAATGAATTACGTGAAATATCATCATCGACACAAGATACGACTGCGTGCTAAGCATTGCGTAAATAGGATGCGAAATAGAGATACGGTAAAATGAGGCAGTTTGGTATATTTAATAATTTCAGAGATTAAGAATATGCCGATTGTTAAAACAGCTGTAAAGAGAAAAATTCCACAAATGACGCCATATCCAATACCGCACCTTACCGACTATCAATGGGTTTACTCAGGAGCGGCCCGAGGAAGTTTGGCGCCCCGGACGAGATAACACTCCAGCGCCCCCCTCCGTTAATGTTGGTCGAGATATTTACACAGTAAATGGTAATTTATTAATCCCTCTGTAAACATAATTGATAATGAAAAATTGGAAGAAATGCCATCAAGATTCTAGCCTGTTTCTCGATATAAATTGTTATCCTATATTTATTCACTTGCAAGTAATGCATAGATAAATGATCGGGATAGCACCCCCAAAATTTTGGCGCCCCGGGCAGCCGTCCGGCTCGCCCGTATCTCCGGCCGGCCATGGGTTTACTTTAGCAACAATGGCAACATCCTCCGAGGTCGTTATGCGCATTCGGTTTTTAAGAAGCAGCCTGTTTAACCTTCTTAGCTTTCTTTCCCTAACTTTCGATCGATACCGAGTATTTAATAAGGAATAAATGAATAAGATCAACCGATCACTCCATCGGAGGTTGTTGGAGTATTTCTTGTCGAGAGGCTGTTTATCACAAGCGACCGATAAACAATTCCATCGAGGAAGCAAGAGAGAGAGATAGAGAGGAATGAGAGAAAATAACACACCTTGCTAAACAGGTTGTAAGGAAGGTAATTGCTCTGGATCTCTAGCAACGGCCAGGAGTTAAGATAGCGGGAGGGTTGGAAGGAGAAAATGAGATTGTCGGGGCGAGTGTAGAAGCATCGGCGACTGGAGGAGACGCAATCGGACGCATTCAGGAGGAAAACCAGCGGAATGCATTCGAAACGAGTCCCTAGACTGGCGATGTCAACGCACAAGAAAAAATATGAGATTCTTTGATTTTAAAGTAATCGCGACTGAATTAGGGCAGTTAATAAGATATTAGAACCTTATTTATCAAAGTTTGGCACAAAAAAATAAGTCGATTTTTATCGAAATAACAATTATCATTGTAAATTAGTTAGTACTGTGCAATGCTCAAATAAGAAAAGTAATATAGTATAAAAATGAAAGACATAAAAAGTACCACACTGAGAAAAATGGTACTAACAAAATTGCTAGAGGTTTACTGCGCTTAAATTTGGTTTGTATGGAATCTGTGGCGAATCAACCTCTTGGATTATTATAGCCATAACTCCTTCCACACCGAATGCATACACAAAGGAAGAGAGAAACCCGGTGCCGGCATTAGCCTACTCTTAACGAAGAGCACCAAGGGAACAAACTGTTTAACGTCCCTTCTGAAGGACGAAGCGCTGATTTGCGCGGTCTCCTCAAATCACACAAATAGGGGTCGTAGGTTGAAAAATCCAACCTCCACCGGATTCGAACCTGGGACCGCTGCGTGGAAGACCAACGCTCTAAGCACTCCGCCACCCCTTAAATTTGTGTGAATCAATAATATACCTAGCAGCGTCGGAGATAATAATTATGATTAATAAAACAAAGTGTTTCAGGTTGCGTATGTAACAAGTAATATAAGAAGTTCAACCAAGACCGCCTATTTTTTCGGCAACAAGCAAACGTTGCTTTCGTGCTCAAAGACAGACATAAATTTAACCATAACAAAGTTATATAAGCAAAACAAGACATTAAAGTTGCACGACAGGCAGGGCCGGAGGAACGGGGTAGCAAAGCAGGCAACTGCCTAAGGCGCCAGAGATTGAGAGGCGCCAGAGATTGAGAGGTGTCAGAGAATGAGAGGCGTCAGAGATTGAGGGGAGCCAGAAATTGAGGGGCGCCATGAAGAGCCAATGTTTTGATTTCACGGCCCTGCATGTGTGTGTCTGTATTCTTTCTATTAAGTAATATGTACTTATCTTTCATCTTTTATTAATTCGTTGTTATATTTTTCACGAGCATATGTGTTGTATAAACCTTTATATTCAAAATGATTTCAATTCCTCTTCAATGCTGTGCACTGCCCCAATTCTAAAAGTATAAGAGGTTTAAACTAGCGGTCTGAGGAAGCTTTCTTGAAGATGTTGACGTACCAACTAATTTACGAGCCTAAAGTTATAATTTGCTTAATCTCTTGCTAAAAATATTCTTCTTAATGCCCATTTTCACCGCTATTACTAACCATGAAGCTTTTTTAATGTGGAAAAACATTGTTTTTAGTTATTATGAAAAAGTTATTTAATAATAAAAACAAACTTTTATTAATATTATATTTAAGTAGTACCGGTGCTTATAGATGTCATTGTGTTAATTACTATTACAAATAATTTTCATCTATTAGATTTTTAGTGTCATTTAGATTGGAGTAGGGCGTCAAAAAAAGTTTGCTTAGTGCGCCAAACTGCCTTGCGCCGGCGCTGACGACAGGAAAAATGGGAAACGTTCAATTCGCACTCTAAAAACAAAATATTTCGGTTTCCGTCGAAAGTTTACCGTAGACCACGAACATCAAACAAGAGCCTCGAGGCCGATGTCCCTCTCAAAGGTCCAAGAAGGGAATATAACTCTAAGACATAATGTCAACTCATTTTTCCGTCAATAGTCATTCGACGAGCTTCACGCGGGCGAAGTGCCATTTCCTGTAAACTCTGCAACACGACATAACATCAACAGGCGAAATTCAAGCGTTGAAGTCTCCCGACATTAAACGCGAAATTATCACCGTGGAAATTGAAATATTTTTAGTATAAAGCTCAAATTTCTTTTATACTGTCCTCACGATTGATATGCAGTAGAATAATTAAGTTGTATTTCATTCATACTTTCATAGGAAAACATTCCCATTGTTGAGTTTTGCCGCCGAAACGGACTGAGAGGCACAGCATAGCGATGAGATTACTACAATAAGCATTCACCTAGGTTTTCCTTCGTCTCCTCCATAAAGACAAAAGCGAGCATAAAATCTCATTCTTCTCCCAAACAATAGGCTGAGATACGAAACGATAAACACGCTCTTAGGAAAACAAACGAAGCGCGATCATGCATATGCAAGGACTACGTAATCGCCCATAAAGATCCTTCTCACTTCACTTTTAATTTTAATAAAAGTTGGATGGAGCAAAGAAAAAATATTTAGGCATCGATTTCTTGGGTTTAATACAGATATGGCAGCTTGAAATCTAACACGCCAATTCGTCTCAGCGTGACATTAAAAACGTTAATAATCTTTAAGAGTTGCACTTCGAAGCCTTCTTTAATACATTTAATACAATTTTTGGCGAGTAAATCAAAGCGAGGTGGAGATACAATTAACTGATTCAATTTTACCGAAAATTATACAGACAAGTTATCGAAAAATATGAAATGCACAAGTTATGTTCAGTAATAGAGAAAAGAAACAACGTACGTGTGGTAGCATAAATTATACCGGAAACGTTTCAATTTGTGGTTATCTTGACATTTTTACGGTTAAGAAACATTAAATATGATGGGCCAAAATTATATTTACTCCCTTTCCTTTGGAATAACTTGAATTCTAATTACGTGGCAGAATGACATACGATCAGTCTTGCAGATATGTAAAGGCATATTAAAACATGTTATTAATTACACACACACACATACATATGTATGTGTGTATGTGTGTGTTTATATAACACTATTCAATATTTGAGAACTGCTTCGAGATGTTAGGCAAAAAATAGGTATATTAAAGAACTCGCATTTGGGACAGAATAGATGAACGCATTCCGTCCAAGACTTCTGTGCTCAAGTTGTTCGAAGATCGTGGCTGACAATAATTGAGACGCAGGAAATTTGGGCAAAAACATAAGATGGTGGAAATAAACGCGATCCCGAAATCGTCGAAAATGCGCGAGGGATGGGTTTCTCCCTGAATGGCGACCGCAAGCGCAACAATCGACCGCAATGCAGAAAGTATTTTATGGTGTTCTATCTCACGCTAAACCACGTGTAAACGTTAAAATCCGCGGCGATAACACGACGGGTAAAAACAATCGGAAGGCTAAAGAGCATAAATTCGTGGGAGAGACACGATGGAAAAATCACCACGAGGACAGAGAGGATGAAAAAAAGCCGTCGAAACGAAAGACAAAGGTTCATCCGCATAGGATTTAACAACTTCATGCGACATTTTCAATCTCACAAAATCGATACCCGCTCCTCTCTTTCTTTATCTCCTTTTCCCTCTCTCTCACTCTCCGATCTATCCCAACCCGGCGCACGCCACAGTCGTGACTTCTTCCCAACATACACACACACACACTCCCTCCAGGCCACGCAACCCGACATCACCACTTCTTCACCCGCCCATTCCCTCCTTTCCCCTCTTTATAGAAGGCTCCGCCCAGACAATAGAGGCGCCACCACCCACCGTTACCCCATTCATGAGCGACACTCCTCCCCTACCCTCCTCCCACAAAACTACCCACTCCTCCATTCCCTCACATCGCCTTGCAGACGCCAGACTTCTCCTCCCCTTCGTGAGGGGTGATGCAGCCCCCTTTTCCGGCCACTCTCTGCGAACACGCCCAGTCTACGTGAAGGTTCGAGGGATGAGGGAGGCGTCGAAGGAGGAAGAGGCGAACAGAAAGAGAGGGAAGAAAGATAGGTCGGTGGGTGAGCTCCATTGGAAACGTCGACTGAGTGTAAGAAGGAGAGAGGTGCTTACACCATGGGAGTGCGCGAGGGGGAGAAGTTGATGGTGACTGTTCGGGAGACTTGGCAGCGCCGGGCACTGCTTCACCTTTACAGTTTACCTGGAAAACAGGTTTGGTGATGTGGAGAGGCGAGTCCACTATATGGAGGGAAGGGAGAGAGCGAAGGAGAGACAGAGATGAGGGAAGGGAGAGAGTGAGAGAGAGGTGAGGGAGTGGAGCATAATGGTCGACGGCAGCGGGGAACACTAGGAGTGTACGGAGGAAGACGAAAGTGGTAAAGCGAAAGCAAGCGGCTGTCAAAAGAGCAAAATGGGTCTTTCTCACTCAACGAAGGCGACGACGAGATCGCAAAGATGCGAAGACATTTAAGGCTATTTTTCCGACGGCGTCGCTCTTTTCCTGAACGGCGAAGGGGACGAGAGAACGGCGAAGAAGAACACGAGCGCGACTCCGCGAAGGAAAGGAAAAGTAAATGAAATTCGGTTCGTACTCTAAAGGGAAAAAACACTTCCTGTATCTCTCTCTCTCTCTGCGAGCGTTTCTCAGTCGGTGTGTTTATTTTCGCCCGTTTTGCCCTCGAACGACGGGACGAAAATACACGCCACGGAAAATAGGACGACGACACAAGCTTAGCGCGCACGGGAATTGCCCTCACTGGCATGGGAGAACGAACTAGAGGCGAACAGTATCTCGCTCGTTAGATGGAGAACTAAAGTTATCGGCACGATCTTCGATACAGATGTGTTCATCGTAAAAAGAGGAGAATAAGAAAGAAGTCCTTCATAATTCAAGTTGCCCGTCCAGCGTTCAATTAGTATGCCTTTGAATTGAACAAATAACATTTCATTAAACGAGACACGATAATCGCAGTATAAATTAAATAATTATAAATATCACAGAAAACAGCCACATTTGATGTTTGTAGCTAATGATTATGTGGTGTTATTTAAACGGTGAAAATTGTGCTCAATGAAAGCAAAGAAATCGGCCAATTTAAGAATGAATGTTTTTTATTTGTTTTTATTACTTTTAACAGCTGATAAACAGCCCTTAACGGCCTTTTACAATGAGCGCAATAAAGATAACAAAGACGAACACATACGACCATTCCCTCGGCAGGATTCGAACCAGACACGCTAACCACCCCCTACCAATGCCGACAAATGTTGAATTAGAAGTGGGAATTAGACAATTTCCTTAAAGATATTCATTGTTTCAAATTTTAAGACAATCGAAAACAAAGAAACAAGTAATAATCTGAGATTCGCGCAACACATAATCAATGATGCTGAAATCGGCAGATAACAGATCCGTTAAGTTCTCTTAAATCCAAATACAGAGAGTATCACGAACCGTGGGCAGGCTGACAGAAGTTCTCCTGCCACTAGTTCTGAAGACATTTAAAACGGAGCCATTAAAATCTGGCTCGATGTACGGAGCAATTAATTTATGGTATCCAGAAAGTGGGAGAAAGAAGAAAGGGACGTGTTTTACGCTCCGGAGGATAAGATGGGGAGGCGACGGCGGTGAAAGAGAGGACGAGCAAGGAACTTTTAAAGGTCAGAACGGTGGAGAAGCTTACAAATATATGCATATAAGCAGACCCTCTCTATCTCCACCTCTCATTCCACAAGGGCAGCCTTCAAAAGAAGAGGAAAACACCGGCGAGCGAGACATGAGGATGAGGGTCCTAACACTCATGAGCGACGAGTGAAGCTAAAGCATACACTATGTAAAGTAGACGCCGAGTTCAAAACAAAAATTATGATTATTTCTATTAATAAAAAAGGCAATTTCATGTCGTGTCAACTGTAAAGAAAAATTGAATGTTAACAATGCTGAATGTGAGAAAACAAGCAAAAATGACATTGGAAAATAAATGATTGAAATTACAGACAGAAATAGATCAGAATAAATTGTAATTAGGTATGTTTTCTCGTTAAGTCAGCACATTTTCGAATACAAACTGAATCAGAAAACGAACATTGTCTAGTAATCTGACGTCCTAACGAGAAACCTAACTATTTCTGCAGAATTTATTTTGCTAAAACGATAACTGCTATTAATATCTACGCAAATCAAGAGATTTAACCTTTGAGGGAGGAGAAAACTATGGAGAAGAAAATAATTTATTATTTATTGTTTATGCACCTCGGGATACTTCCGCAGCAAAGAAAATTCGCGCGCCTAATGGCAAAATTAACGTCGCCGTCCTCGGCGTCAACAGCGGTATTTCACAAAACGAGACTTTCGAATGGGAAAATGACAACAACGGTGCTTCCCCCATTCTCCGACTACTTTAATAATACATCGAAAAATGCACGACCATGGTAACGCAGTTGCCCCTAATTGACTGTCATTATTGATTCATGAGTTGCAAAAAGCATTTTTTTCATCCCAACCTGCGTAATAAACTGATTGCCCTCTCAACAAACCACAAACAGAATTTTTAAACAACGCTTAATTTATTAACGAGTCGTGAAGGCAAGGTTGCTGCACGCAACGTGGAAAAATATCGAGGCTAACTCAAAATGCGTGACTGTAACGAGGAAAAGAATACGAGCACAACCTGCCGGAGAATTCCGAAAAAGAAAATTAATCAAGGACGGGAGAACTGCAGTCACTTTTTCAGACGTAATTCCGCAGAGACAGTCTTAATATGAATGCAATCGACATAAAAGGGTTAAGATTATTAAGTAACATGAATAAAACCTCTCCTGAAAGTCTGTATTAGGGGGCTGTACACCATACTTTAAATAAACACGCTGCCAGCTGTCGCAGTTTCCGCAACCTGTAAACGATTCGTCGACAGAGAAACCGCATCAGTAATCCAAGGTAAAAGATAAAGCAAGCGAAGCGCACTACGATATCGGCTTAAGTAATTCTCCGGAGCTAACCAGTTAACGTGTATCTGAAAGTGATTCCCTGGCCGAGGGAATTAAATCACATGGCGCGTATATTTGTAATTCATCCTCCGCAGGACATGTGAACATACCCACGCATCCGCTCCTTTAAATGTTCCCACAAGTAATTGAAACAAATGTTCCGCTCACTGAATTGCGGAACGTCTTAAATCCAGGAAAAGAAAGCGTGAAATGACACGTGAGAGAATAAAATCCAGGATGTGATAAATTATAGATAGTGACCAAGCGAAGCGGCGGTGGGTGTACGAGTGAACTGCCGCCGAAATCCAGTTTCATAGGCCTCAGTATGTAAAAAAATATGGTTGGATGCATCGTAATATTCTCCCGCTTCCGGGAAAAATAATGTTGGATTGAGCCATTAAAGACAAGAAGCAACCCAAAAGAAGATCGAACTGAGAATGAGATGAATAAGAACCATTAACTGGTGAAAAAGTCGAGGAATGAATTTTTTCCAACTCCACTTTTTAAATATGTACAATTATTTCTTACCATAGTGTTTTCCATTGGAGACCCTATCAGCTGATCGACTTCTGGCTTGTTTGAACGTTTACTTGTTTATTTAAATAGCTTACAGGCCTTTTACAATGACGATAACAAAGATGATCACACACAACCATGGCCTAGGCAGAATTCTAACCCGCGACCCAAGCAACCATCCCTCTACCACGGTTTTTGTATACATTTTAGGATTACTTTGTTCTCTCTCCTCTGATAGCCACAACATGCCTTGCAATGTTGATCTACCACCATATTTGTCATAAAGCAAATCGGAATTAAATTCTAGACCAAAGAAATGATGGCGTGGAGGAGCCACAGGAATAAACCCATCGAGAAACGGGACGACAGAAGCCGACCTTAGTATAGGCAACAGGATCCTGCAACGGATACGAGGAGGGTCTTAGTGTGTCTTTTAACTTGTATCCTATCTCGATGGACTCCTCACTTCCAAGTACTTAAGGGCTCGCCGGAACCGTCGTGTTCATCCAAGCATCTCATCATCACTTTGTTCTTAATTTCTTTCCATTTTCACAAACTAATTTTTTAATGAAACCATTAATTTTCGCTTTTACTTTATGCCCTTTAATTATGAAAATTACAGCCTGAAAATCAAAGGATGAATCGTATATTTTTAAGACCAAAACTGCGATACGATACAACTTTATTTTACAGAGGACCATGAATGTGATTCGCCCAATTACTGGATTAAACCGAGCGATTCGTCCCAAAAAAATTAACTAAACTAGTAGCAGCTTCCTCCATCGACAAAAAGGTAGAAGAAGCAACGAAAGCCCTCTAAGTGGATTTTTATTATCCTGGCGACCCACTTCAAAAGCGACTCTTGATCGCAATGCAATTTTTTTCCAAGTATCGATTCAACGACCACAGAAAAAGCGTCGCACAGCATCCGATCAGCAAAAAAAGACGAAAAAAAAAACAATTTCCTGCGAGAGATGCATCGGCCCGTTAAGAACCATACGACAGGGTGGCATTGGCACCGTCATCTCCTGTGCTTTCCACGAAACGAAAAAGTGAGAGGATGGCTTGAAGGGAGGAGAACTGGCAAAGCGGAAAAGGGGGAAGAAAGGACCACAGTTTCTCACGGCCCCGAAAGGAGACCCTTCCTCCCCACCCCTTCGCACCTCTCCCACACCCACTCCGCATCTCCTCCTTCCTGCACGGTAGCGTAGCGACTCATCCTCTCGCTACCCTACCGAGAGATCTGCCAAAAATGTCCGGAGATGAACCAAATTCAAATGAATGCGCCCATCCGGTGGCCGTGACCCTATGGTTCAACGTAGATGACTACACGGGTGCGATAAAAGAGGGAGAATTTTCAATGGAGACATTTTTATGAATAGGAGCCTGATTCCCAGAGGTTGGAGACTTCTTAAAAGGAGGACATGCGATCCCAAAACTCCCTATGTCCCCCCAAGGGTCGAGATAGAGCACACGGAGGGTGGCACAGGTGCATTTCAGAGGGCGCACCTCGCTCCCATCTTCCTTCCAGTCATTCCCTATACCTGCCAGCCCCGTCTTCAGCGGTCGCCCTCACCTCCGTCTATTCCTCGAGCTCTCCTCCGTCGTACGAGTTCGCCATCTCCCCTTCCCAAACTCCCTTTAACACACCTCCGTACGCCTCCTTGGCTACTAAAAGCCTCCTTTGTTGCGCGGACGGCCACCGCTCATTCCCGAGCAAATTCTCAGAATCCTCAAATTTTCCCTGCATCGCTAACTCTCCGGAAGGGAGAAATAATGGCTTAAACTGGTTTCAACGTGTTTGGGAGGCTCTCCTTTGAGGAAGGGTTTTCTCGCCACTCAAGCGACTATTCTCGCCTCTTAAATTTCTGCCGAGATGTCTTCATGAGTAATACGGCGTGCGATGCAACAACAAGATTATTGAGGGCCGCAATTAAGAAAACGGTATGCGTGATGAACAACAGCAATTGTGAGGGATGGAATGGTCACAACAAGCTTATTGATCAATTAGGACACGGATATGGACCACCGGCGAAAGAAAACTCGAACATTAAAATTGCTTTTTTTTCGAGTAGCAGCAAAATAATATAAACGGTAAGAAGAATAAAAATTCTAAATAAAAAATCGCGCGATACTACGCACGACTGCTCCAGAAATAAACCGCAAAACAATATTTTACAGAACGATAAACGAGTCTCATATTAGCGTTATCGTCCCATATACTTACTCCCCCAAAATTAAAGAAAACTCTCATGGCGCCTTCCAACAGCATTAACAAAATGATTTATAAACGAACACATGATACTCAAACAAGCAACAGGTGAACATCCCGTCCATTCATCTTTTCAGTATACATGATCCTCATGCGGTTTCCGCCGAAAGGAAATTGACCATTCAAAACAGTCCATGGGCATCAGCGCACATTGTATCAGACAGCGAGGAGGAGGAAACAAGGAAGAAAAGGGCAGGGGAGAGAGAGAAAAAGAAAGGAAGAGAGACGGGAGCGGCCCAAAACGTTTTGAAAAGGTCCCTTCGGCCCACCTGACACCACCGCCTACCACCCCAACATCTTTCCGGAGACCCCTCGGGGCGTCTTCGTAGAGGAGCAGGTAGGATGAGATGGAGCGAGAGAGGAAAGGAAATGGGAGGGAGAGGGAAGGAAATGGGAGGGAGAGGGAAGGAAAAGGGAGATGGAGGAGGATTGGGTGAGAATATAGGATGGGTGGGGAAGAAATCACGTCTTCACCAGCCCAGCTGGTTGCCTGGTAACCGCAAGAGAGGGAGGTGAGAGGAGATGTGAGATGGAGGGATTGAGGCGCCCCCTGAGGGCAGGTGCACTGGAAAAGGTTAAAGATGAGGCGAGGAGAGAAAGGGACGGGAGAGTGACAGAGAAGAGAAGAGAGAAAGAGGGTAAAAGGTCATGAGAGTAAAAAGACAGACGGGAAAAGAACAGGAAGGTAAGGAGAGAGGTAAGAAATAGAAGAGACATTGAAAGGGAGATAACGGAGATGAGAGATAGAAGGAAGTGAGGGGGAGGGAAGAGGGAGGGAAAAGAGGGAGGAGAAAGAGGGAGAGAGAGGAAAGAGAGATGGATAGAGGGAAAAGAGGGAGGGAGAGAGGGGAAAGAGGGAGGGAGAGAGGGGAAAGATGGAGGGAGAGAGGGGAAAGAGGGAGGGAGGGGGAAATGAGAGAAGGGGAAAGTGAGGGAGAGAGGAAAGTGGGAGGAAGAGTAAAGAGGAAGGGAGAGAGAGGAAAGAGGGAGGGAGAAAGAGGAAAGAGAGATAAAAGAGGGAGGGAAAGAGAGAGGAAAGAGGGAGGGAGAGAGGAAAGAGGGAGGGAGAGAGGGGAAGCGAGAGAGAGTGAAGAGGGAGGGTGAGAGGGGAAAGAGAGAAAGTGAGAGAAAGAGACGGGGAAAGGAGGAATAGAGGAAAGAGAGGGGACATCGGGAGAGAGGGAAGAGGGAGATAGATGGGAGACGGAGAGAGTGGGAAAAGCAAGAGAGAGGAAAGAGCGAGAGAGAGAGGAAAGAGGAAGAGAGAGAGAGGAAAGAGGAAGAGAGAGAGAGGGGAAATACAAAGAGAGAGGGGAAAGACGAAGAGAGAGAGAGGGGAAAGACGAAGAGAGAGAGAGGGGAAAGACGAAGAGAGAGAGAGAGGGGAAAGACGAAGAGAGAGAGGAGGGAAAGAGGGAGAGAAGAGGGGAAAGACGAAGAGAGAGAGGGGGAAAGACGAAGAGAGGGGAAAAGACAAAGAGAGGGGAAAGACGAAGAGAGAGAGGAGGGAAAGAGGGAGAGAAGAGGGGAAAGAGGGAGAGAGATGAGGGGAAAGGGGGAGAGAGACGAGGGGAAAGAAGGAGAGAGACGAGGGGAAAGAGGGAGAGAGACGAGGGGAAAGAGAGAGAAAGAGAGGGGAAAGAGGGAAGAAAACAAGGTGGTCTGGTGGGAGGTGTGCGGTTGAGATGAGAGGGAGAAAAAATGGAGGACCTTAAAAAGACGAGTGAGAGAGAGGAAACCAACACAAGCGGTGTCCTCCTCTCACTCCCCACCCCCCTTACCCGCTCCCCTCCCCCTACAACATTTGGCCGCCGGAAAACCTTGAGGCGCAGCAGGGAAAAAAGAGAAGAAAAAATCAAGGAAGGGTGCGTCGGGAAAGCAGAGAAGTTGGCATATAGGGTAGGAGTGGGGAATGTGTTTTCGTGGAGATGGAGGAGTGGAAGGGGGGCATGGAGGAGTGGAAGGGGGCGTGGAGGAGTGGAAGGGGGGCGTGTAGGAGTAGATGGAGAAAGGGGGGACACGTAGGAGTGGGAGGCGCGATTCAAAAAAGCCGCCCGACCGCGAGGAAATCCCGGGAAGGAAACGGCGCAAAATAAAACGGCAGGAGCATAAAAACCGCGGTGGAAAATTAAACACCAATGGATTTTTTTAACGCACCATATAATCCTTATGGGACCGGTGGGGCCTACGATTTTCATAAATGTTACGACATCCACTAAAAATAAAACCGAATAGGGAGAACAAAGGGAGGGCAGGATGAGTGTCTCCCCCCACCATCTCTATCCCCCCCCTCCCACCTCACCTCTCTCTTAGCATCACTTCCCCAAATGAAAACACTGAGGCATTTCCGATTTATCCTCCAGTTTAAAGCTATCGCAATTACAGTAATTATTGGCCTGTGTTTTTTTTTACTGTCTCCGATAAAAGCGGGCAGGGGTCAACCGTGTGGGGAGCACGGGGACAACGGGAGGGGAAGGCCGAAACACCCGATTCCGGCTCCTAAAGTCGTACGACAGGATTCGGATCATTAGCTCCTTTCTTTTAACTCCTCTCAATAAAAAACCCAAAACGAGGCCGAGTTAGGATATCAAACCACGTTTTGAAGCGAAGAATGGAACAATGCCCAGCGATTTAAAGATCGTTTACAGTTTTACGAAGGATGAGCGTCGCGACAGAGACTGTATATTTAATGAACCGCCTAATGTATCATTTATGAGTCACAATGAGAAAAATATAGATTGTTAAAAAAAATAATTTAATTTAATAGTTATCACTTGTAACGAAAGCTAAAATTAGAATCTCAGATGAAAGCCTCCAGTTTAAAGATTTTTTAACTCTAACATTATAGCCAAATATAAACTTGAATATACGGTTATCGTTAAGGCAGTAATCACGGTGAAAAATAATAAGAGATTGAACAGTTTTTAAGTGAAGTAATACGAGCGCGTAAAAACATTTCTTCTAGAAAAACTCATGCATCACAAACAAATTATAAGATAGAATATCCCACGTTAAGGCACATGTTAAATGAATGCACTTGTTAAACCAGGGGTCGGCAACCAGCGGCTCCGGAGCCGCATACGGCTCCTTGGGTACATACTTGTGGCTCTTTAGAAGTTAACTAAGCTCCATAACCGGTATCAGTCACGGAACATGCTTATTTTGCAATAACTCTAATCTCTATTTTTAAAAACGATCGTTAAGGTTGTCACTGAGCGATTCCCAAGTATTTTGGAATGAGAGAACAAGCAAAAAAATGGCTCTTTTACTTTGAAAGGTTGCCGACCCCTGCGTTAAACCTTACACAAGTTGCAACCGCACATCGATGCTGACACAAGTCTTTCATGACTGAAAAACTTAGGGTAAATAAAAACTTCACATATCAGCCAAAATTCCACACGAGTCATGTTGGACAACAACCCAATGTTTTCTCGCTGCTCGATAAGAACACACCGTGGAAAAAGAGCCTTTGACGACATTGCAGGAACCCTTTTCCACGAAGGCCACGACTCCCTCCCTCACTCGCTCTCCCCCTCTCTCGGAGAAAAACCCTGACATACCGAAAACTTATAGACAAAAAAAATACATATAAAGCCGGGCTACTCCGCGAGGATCGCCACAAAACCCGCCCTAATGGCCAAACGTATATAAAACGGCGGTGAGTTACGACCGCCGGAATAGCGGTGGCATTTCTATTGCGTGTTACGGCTTCGAAAAGGAGAGCCCCTCGTTCTTCTCGGGGACCAACGGGGACCTCGTTAGCGACCCGGCCACCGCCTATTCCACCGCCCCAGGGCACTCCCCCGCCCCACAGCGCTCCCTCCATGATCCCACCTCTCGATCTCTTTCTCCCCCAACCTCCTTCACTCTGCCCTTCTCCTTTTTTTCCCCGAGAACCTCGCTCGTTATTACCGATAAACTGGAGAAATCAACCTCTTCCCCTTCCCTCGGCCCGCTTCAAAGACAAGCCGCCACTCCGGCAAGAAAGAAACATTTCCGGTGAGGGTGGAATGGGGAGATAAAGGGAGACCTTGAAGGATATTCCAAGTTCTCTCCGCCTCGAAGCGATGTTTTATCCTCGCCCTGGTCAGGTGGAGAAAGGATGATCCTCCCGGAGGGGATGGGGGAAGATTGATGGAAATTGCTTCAAAGATAGATTTGGACACGGCCGTAGTGAAACAAACGACAGCTGAGAAGCGAAGTGGTGAACGAGTGACGCGACGCAATGTCGAGCGACGTACCACTCCAAGACGTTTGTCATTTTGGGTCGACAATGAATGAGATGAGCACACGAGAAAGGAAGGGTACGAACCCGAGACTTCGAAAGGACTATTGTGGACACAGGAAACCTTAGCTACAGCCGAGCTGATTGGGTATCGCCTCAATTGGTGATACGTGCCACGCGTACCACAAGTTGCCGATAAATCGAGAATTATTTGTGCTCCTTTGTCCAAGAAAAGGCGACATGCGTTTGGTGGCCCCGCGGTGTACAATTTTTACACACGCGTGTTAAGTAGAAGCCACCCTTCTTTCCCCGAGGCGCCAATTATTACGCTTATATTTACGATCCTAATTGTGACAAGAGCCATTCGTACAAATAGGTTAAATGTACACCGTCTCTATGGTAAACTATAAATTCCCGATGGACAATCCACACATATACCATACATGAAGAGGGCCAAGGTACCGAGGACAATGTCAAACGCGAAAACTCCAAAACCAAAAAGAAAACTTAAAGCATTAGCGAATTCAAATTAATTACCTCGACCGTAGCTATTTTGACGGATTTTAAAAATCCGTTACTTGAAAAATCAACTCCCAATATAGGGAAAAGGTTGAACACTTTTATTTTATTTTTTTACAGTCGCCGCCTCGTTTCATCGATGGCGGCAGCGTAAAATAACGTCGAATTATTATTATTACTCGAAAACGGCAGACAAGAGCGACATTCCGCCTCGAGATTTTATATTTCTCCACTCGGTCGAGAAAAAATGTCCGAAAGGCAGGGACAGAGGAATGCGATCGCCGTTGAAAAATCCGCCGGAAAAAGGGGTAGACTTCCCCTTTTTGGAAATTCCAAATTTTTGGACGGACGGGCGCGTGTCGTGAGGAGGTAATGTGGAGCAGGGGAAGAATAGGAGCGGGGGAGCAGGAGGGGGGGGAGAGAAGGCAGAGTATCCGGAGTAGTAGGGAGGGGGTGGGAAAGCGAAGGGTTGCTAAGCAAAGAGAAACAGATTGGCGCCAGGGTCGAGTAGACTTTGAATGGGTTGCCACGCACGGGAGAGGACGCGGAACAGAAAACAACCACGTTGTTCTCCTTTTCCCTTAAAACTCCACCGCCCTTCCCCTTCACCTCCTCAGCCTCGCAGGTCGCCACTCTCCCTTACAGCCTTAATAAAAAAGGAAAACGGCACTCACGCAACTCGGGTAGCTGTTTTTTTCTCGAGTTTCCCTCTCATTATCGCGGATCTCGACTGCCTGTATCGATCCAACCAAGAAGAACTAATGCAGAGTAATACAGCGCATTCGCGAAAGATATATCGCGCCAATAAAACACTCGAGTTTCTGTGAAATCCTGGCATACTACGCCCCCAAGAAAGGTTGTTCACGGAGATTAATTTCGTCAATTCCAAAACAGACGGCGGCGGTATGCATTATAGTGATGCTGAATCGTCTTTCAATAAGGATATCGTAGGCAAATTGAACTATCTTTCGGCGAAATTTAGTATATTAGTAGATGCCGACAAAAAAACTCTCGGCAACAAAAAAATAATGTTCGTTGATTCTGTGCGCGGGATAAACCGTCTCGGTTCGCATAGATCACGTGGGGCGGGTTGGGTCGGAAAAGCTTTTGGCAAACGCGACAGCCCTTATTTTTTTCGGTAACTCAGTGAGTCAACGGATGTATCGGGCGCTGCCCGCTCGGCAATTTTATGAACGAGGAACTTGATGTTATCTCCTCCGAGTAAAAGTCTCCGAAAATACCTGACGACGTCCTAGCAAAAGGAAATCCGGGTCGAGTTTCAAAACTTCAAAATAAAAACCACGCAGGCATCACCAGGTACGATTCCGTATTTAAGCGTTACCTGAAGGCATTCTCTTAACTATTTTGCCGACATTCCAGAACTTACTCAAGGCCTAGAATAGCATAACGATAGATCTCGGCCTCATGCGACTATTACTACGTTTTCATTTTTTGGAATATGTAGTATCAAATAAAATATAAACAGAAAATTCGTTGTTTTATATAATATATAATAATATAACATGTAACATAAATGTACCAGCCTTTTTGGTTTAAAAGAATCGCATAAAGCAATGGCCTTGCTTTTTGACGATCTTTGCCTAATGGTCAAATTTAAGAATTGCCTTTCGTGCTAAAGCTCTATAACGCTGAGAAAAAACAATACTAAGTGTGACAAATGTTTCGCGACGTGCAAGGTTCGAAGTAAACTAAAACTGTACATACGAAGATTCACAACTTTCAAAAACATTTCGCTCCCGATAAGAACAATCACCTGCAGCTTAAATCGCGAGGCTGTTTTCTTTCCCAGGAAAGACGTTTGGATAAGCAAAAAGGAAATCTTTCGCAACCCGAAAATGCACGACAAACATTTAAATGTGCGTTCGAGGAATTTCGCCTGGTGAAAAGAAGTCTCACACGGCAACAACGGGAACAATGGGGATTATTAAGTTCACAAAACATTTCATAAATCGCGACAAATATAGCACGCAAATCTTGTTTTAATCCGAACGAAATGTTTCCATGGAATCTTGACGGTTTTGAGAAAACCAGCATTCCTAAAAATGAGCTGCGGAATAACACGGACATGAGTAACATTCTAAATAAAAATAGATTATGCCACCGTAATGCAGACGCTTGTCCCAGACGAAGGATTGAGCTACCGAAAAAAAAAACATTTCCGCCATTTTGAAATGACGACAATGTCATAGAGCCGATATTGCTCGAGCGACTCTCAGAAATGGAAACAAACCAAACTTGGCCTCTAAATGCCTCAACGCTAGGCTATGAAAGCAAGAAGCGCAGTGCTTACAGCAATCCCTGATACACCGCAAATAGAATGATAGCGAAGGTCGACCGCCGGTGAAATCAAACCTTAGCAAGAGGAATCAGACTCCGACCCTTTTTCCCCACTGCGTAAAATTAAAATCAAAACATAAGAATATCAAATCTGACGAATAAATAAACTATAACGTATTCTGAAAAGTTGACCGTTCAATTCGGTATAGCAACTGACAGATGATGAAATCATCCAGGTCTATGAGACCAAAGGTATTACTCGAAAGAAAGTAGGCTTGGCCAATGTCAGCAACCTTACCAAAGAAAGGGAAGGATTGATTGACCAACGCCTGTTTAGTGCGATGACTTCTACGGGGCTGTTGAGAAGTTACGGAATAACTCAAATTAGCTAATTTAATTCAATTCCCAATGAAATATGCTGAGCAATCCAGTTCCTCAGCGATAAATCAGTATAGTTAATCACCTTACGCATTATCACGGGCTTTAACGAAAATAAACTATAGCTGTCGCACATACAATAACATTAAATACATCCTGCGATATAAAAATCAATGTTTCTCCGGACTCAACTACAAATAATGTGTCTCATAAACTTGACTCACTATGGAATATCGGCAGCATTTAATTCGTGAGGGAATACGATGTAACTTTTCGTGCACTTTAAAAGAACGCTTTTGAAAATGTCGTTCGCGTTGGAAACAGCGGAAGAACGATATTCAATAAGGCGGGAGTTACGACACAAGGGCACTTCAAGAGAGCGTTTCCTGTTTCGCCCAGTTCCTTCTGCATCAGCAAAACGCTCCTTCCATGGCACAGAGATCGCTCACCTAGCACGAGAAACTCGCTCACTTGCTTTCACGAAGACAGTTTCGACACTTTTTATGCCTTTTAAGAGAACTAGGATGTTCCACAAAGTTTGTTAACAAAACGCGAATTTATAAACCATTTCCAATTTATAAATGCTCAAAAATTCGTCTCATATTCTTTGGTGCCATCAACAACTAAATCTTTCATAACATTGGAGTCAAAGCTTTGATTTTCGCCCTTCGTCTGTTCGCGCAGCAACAACATTAGAAGAGCCCTAAGCGTGTTACGAAATCACGAATTTCACACGTCTTCACGCATTCCAGGAATTCCTCGCCGCCGACGACATCAGCACGCACCTAACAGTAAGCTAAACGCATCCAAACAACGGTAGTAGGAGAGCCACCTGGAGGGGAGTCCAGCTTCGCTTAAATACGCCCCTCCGCAGAGACCATAAAATAACCAACCGAGCTCAACGAAAATCGAGTCGGATTTGCGAAAGCGTGACTTACGGGCGGAATAATCGATGGCGCCTTTCCAACCACTCCAACGGCTCGAGACGATACGCCGATGTTCCCCGAGCAGATAGAGAGGCGTGCAGAAAGGATGGACGCCGGAACAGCTGACGGCGGAGGGAGGGAGAACGAGTCGAACGTTGTTTATCGCAGGACACCACGATGTTAGAAGTGGGGGCTCTCGAGGGAGGGTGGGGGGCACTCAGTGGGGATGGGGGGGGGGGGGGGGCGTCGAACCAATTCCTCGGCGCTGTAAATATTCTCCACCACCTCTTCCTCCTCTCTGGTTATATAAAAAAACAATCGGCAGCACTCACAAGCAAAAAGACATCCGTGTCTCCGTGTAGCGGAACACCACCTCCGAAATAACAGAAACCAACAAAGAGCACAACACGCGAAAAATCCTCGGAAACGCTTCGAGCACGCGTGCGCACGCGGCGTTAGAGGCCGGACAGCGCCACGCCGAAGCCTTCCCCGGAGTATTGGGACGCCTTCCTGGCCAGAGACCTCTCTCTCACCTTCCCGCGCGCACGGGTGGGAACCAATATACACACTGACACACGTCGTTTTAACGATTCCCGCCCTTCCCGCTCCGCCTCCGATGCTCGCCTACGACCTCCGCCAGATGGACACCCCAGCGCACGGCGCTACCGACTCCGCGCTCTCTCTCCCTCTCTGTCTCTCTCTCTCTCTCCGAAACGCGTCTATCTGAAAACAAGCGAGGAACGCGCGGCGAGGCAACCGCTCCGACCCGAGAGGAAAGGCGGAACGAGAAAGCTGTTTCCTGCAGACTTTGGGGACGGATCTTGGGGTTTTCCCGATCCCCCGTCGTACCCTGATTCTCCCTCTTAAACATAAAACCTGTTCCCGTATTCCTCTACGATTCGCAGTCCTAATTATGAGCTCGCGGAGGTCTGACGAAATCCAGATCAGGCGAGCCATGGAAAAAAAGTTTTAAGAACGAAATGAACGTGTCACTTACTTCAGTGGTGGTTAAGACGGATTTGAATATTAATATCCAAGAGAAACAAGATGATTCAAACGGAACTTATGATGCCTATTTTCCATTTAATCATTTATTTCATACTTATATTGGCTTTAATAGCTTTAAAATCATCGCGGATGTTGCTTTTTGTGTTCCCAAATTTCATAATTTAGTGTTATAAAATATAATAAATACATTCGAATGGAATATTAAATTGATCACGCATACTTGTGAGTCAAAACTAACGCGTGCATTTATTAGACTATACCGAATCCGAGTCCAACAATAGTTGTCGCTATGACAGCACTCACGTAATGAGTGATAAAAACTGCAAAAACGCCACTATTTACGTGAAATTCGAATAAATTCGATCAAGGAGCAACATTCTACGATAAGAATTAAAATCTTCATTCATTTTCTCAGAGAATAGTACAAATCCCGCTCCGAAATTACAATTCTAAGATATTTTAATGTGCAAGAGAAAATTACCCTGCACTATAGATTTCAGATTTTCCACGTAAATCAAATGGGAAGGATTAGTTCCTGGAGTCGAACCCGAGACTTGTAATCTTCGCAACAAAAACTATCCTCGGGAGCTCGGCCCAAAAGATTTCCACCATGTGTCATGAAAATCGGTCTATTGGTTCAAAAGTTAATAGGAAGGACAGGCAGACACAACGACGGAACTATAAGCCTATTTCCATTCTGGAAAGTAGGTTAAAAAGCGTGTATTACGAGTTATCTTAACCGGATAATAATCACGAGGAAGAGGAAAGAAATTAAAACAACGATCGAGGTAAATGGCATAGATGTGCAAAGAGATATTACTACGGCCGAAAACGCACCAATACAATTTTAAGTTAGCCAACTAAAACACGATTGCATCTTGAGAACGGTAAGTTTTCACCGAAATGTTTATTTGACGTGCATGAAATTACCAAACCCTTGATATGTAAAGATATACATGAAAGTGCAGTCCGTTACACTCGTCGTAGATTTAGTATTTTTCCATTCTCCTTAATAAATGAAATCCATACGATAAAATAAATTTCAAGCAGAGCGTAAAAGTGCATTACTTGAGTCATCTGGGCAGCGATCATTAACGAAATATGCACAGGGGGGCAGTTAACACAAACCTAACTATCTGTCCGTGTTCTATTCCGTGAATGTAAAACGTGTCTTATGCTAAACCTCTTGCCGTCATCCTAAATGTTTAAAATCCCAATGTAATTTACATTCTAATGTTTCTCATCGATTACATTTTGTGATATCAAACGATATTAAGAACCTTTACAGCTAGAGATTTATTAATATACGCAAAGAACCTTTGCAGCCCAGAGATTTATTAATATACAATGTTTAGATAATAGCCACCAAAGAAGAATTTGAGAAATTACTCTTCCCAGCGTGCCCTATTGCGATATAAACTACAAGACACAGATATTGAAAATAAAAATGAAAATTTACGAACAGGGTTTTAAAAAGGGCAAAATAAAATTTCTCGAGACGAAACTGATTGTAAATTGTTAAAGATAAAATATTTCTTATAAACCAAAGCGCGTTCCAAGATTACAAGGAAGGTAAGAACGTCAGTCTAAGGCAGTGGTTCCAAAACTTTTGCAGAAGTGGCACCCTTTCAAATACAAACAGAACTTCGTGGTATCCTCACCTAGGAACATATTTTTATAATTAAACATATGTGTATCACATTTGTTGGTACTACTCCATAAGCAATTTATCTGAGGAAATATTATCGCTCCAATGGCCTATGGACAATTCCAAATCATTGATTTACTTACTTAACAGATTTCGCGACACCACTTAGAATCAGTTACGGCACCTCAACGTACCGCGGCACCCTGATTGGAAAACACTGCTCTATTTTATAGAACATTTAATTAATAAATAACTGAGTTCTGAGAGAGAGAGAGAGAGTGCATCAAATACAGATGCGAGATTCGCCGCAGATCACTGAACTAAGCGGCCGCCATTTTAAGCTCTCAAATCATTCGCTCATAATTCTATCGATGAATTTTGCAATATTGCTATTAAGGATACCAAAGAATAAAACCACCCTTTCAACATTTCTGCACACATCTAAATCATCAAAATGGAAATAATTGAAAGTACATACATCAATGCAACAACTATTCGAAGTCAGGTTCAATGTAAAAAAAAACTGAAACAGTAAGTACATAAGTATCTCCAATTGAAGACACGTAACAGTAAGATAAGTACTTAATTTACAATTTTCTTTTACTTAAATACTTATACTTAAATGTGTTTTCAGCCATAAGACGAGCTCGATAATTCTGTAGTGAATTCTAAATCAAATAAAATAAATGCTACAAATTTTAACTTCGCAATAAATGGAAAAGCGTTTATAATTGAACTTCTTTTCAAGCTGTTCCGGCACGATGTTTTCAATCAAAGGGCACCTATATGATAATAACGATGAAGTTTAAAGTTCTATAAAATAAAACGATAATAAAATAAATTACGGACTTTTTCTAATTCTAAATACTTCCAAAACTTTTTGTTTTTAATGAGAAATCTGAGACAGACAACATGAAAAAAAAAACATCTGAATTTATAAATACAGAATGAATATTTTTCTCGGTTTTAAAAGCATCGTAGAGCATTATACTTGAAGCTAAAATAAAAATGTTCCTATTTTAATCATTATAAAAAAGTCTGAACTGCTTTAACAGCAGGTTTGAATTTATCAAACACGAAAAACAATCAACTGTTTGTGGGTGGCAATAAAAAAAGTGTATATCATTATATCTTTTCTACTCACAGTTGCTCGGCAAGTACCGTTTCAGTTCAAAAGAATGGTTCGTGATGACATAAAAGATATTTTCTAGAGCTCACCTGAAAAGAAAGAAAACTTAGTCATTAAATGTGAAATGTAACCACAAAATCATATTTCACTTAAAATGTATTTCGTGAATCAAACCAAAAATGCATTTTTAATGTATTTCAGTTGGAGTATTTAATTAAATAAAATATTTTAAGCATTTGAGAACCAGAAAAAAAGTACATAATACTAAAACATTGCACCAAAATCTCATTTAAAAAATAAATTGAGCCTATTACCTACGACAAACAAAGAATTGCTCCATTTCTTTTCTGAGGTTATTGAAACGGCGAGGCATGCAGGAAAAACCTTCTGCTCCATTATAAGGAGGTTGGAGAGACGTAACAATTCGGTCCATATTTTGCCCGACACATAAGCGAGAACCAATAAGGGAAATAGTAACCGCCACGGCATTACAAGAGGGTCACGTTTACCGTGGCTGTCGTTAAATCCTTGAACGTGCACCTGTTGAAGTCTCCGACACACTTGTCTGTGGTTACACGGAGTTTTTTTTCCAAGTCGAACCATCTGAATCGACATGTACCGACTGACAATAGTACGAATTCAAGACTGCTTGCTGAATGTTACACCATCACGAAACATAAAGCGAGACACTAGCCAACTTACGTTAAATCCAAGGATGAATGCGCAAATCTCCTAGACATGACAAAGAAATTAACTAAAGATGTCTCTACAGCAGGGTCTTCGGCATTTTTTGTTAACTTAACCCTTTGATCATTTTTAATGGCCGCACATCCCCAAGTACATTTAAATTGGAAACGAAACGGATAACTCTTGTATTAAAATATATCACTCTTATTTATAACGATGTAATTCACAGTTTCCAGAGTATTTTTGTTTTACAACATTATTTTTAGTCGTAACGGTACAACTTTTGATTCCGAAGTCATGCATCATGACAGATAACGCAATAAGACCACTTGACCACTTTCGCGTAATCCTTTAAAACTCTGGACGTATCCCTAGTTGAAAGCCCCTGCTTTATAGTATAGTTCAATGCTTCACTGCAAATTCTGAAAAATACCTAAGGGTAGTGAATGTTATCTCTAGGTCAGCGGTTTCCAAACTGTGGTACGCTTACCACTAGTGATAAGTACACCTTTTTAAAAGATACGCGAGAAGTATGAAAACTGCCGGGGATAATCCTAGTAATTTGTTATTGTGCGCAAATAAATTTTCTTTACTTCTTGTTATTTATTTTATAATTTGTTTGGCTCACTTTCAATTCTATCACTACCTTTACAGCACAATAAAATGGTACTTAATAAATTTCAACAATTTTTAAGTTGGGAAGTACAGAAAGTCGTATAAATTTCTGCGAGTGGCACAGAAATAAAAATGATTGGGAATCACTACTCTAAGACGAATGCCAACTATTATAAATATGATAGCAATAAAACACAAACATATTAGTTAATAAAACTCATTATTGTTGTAAGAAAATACAAACGCAAGAATAAAAATCACACTCAAGTGATTTGTCCAAAAGGCTGAAGTTAATAAAGCGATCACATAAGAAAATGTTCATAACGTAGGTGCCAAACGCGGTGTCAATGGGACAATTTGTACGACAGCATAAATGCTCGAGATGGACGAAATCCTTGAGAAAAAGATGAACATGTGCCATAAAATTAGTAGCATGGAGAATAAGAATTCCGTACATAGAAAAATACTTATTATGTCCTTGTAACCTATAAAAGATAATGAATAAATTTTGAATTGAATTGACAGTTGGAGAGACGGCGAGAGTTTGTGGTCAAATCTTCCGTACACTAATTGCGTGAGACGAGGGCTTATTTCGATTTACCGTCGGCTTATTAAATTAAATATTAAAAAAACAATATAAAAAAAACAATATTAAAAAAACAATAACAAGGGCATGTGACTGAAAACCGTTCCACGCAAAAAATAAGTAAGGCAGAGAAAAAAATAAGTAAGGCAGAGAAAAAAATAAGTAAGGCAGAGAAAAGTGGAGAGGCCTGAGGGACCCATATTATGAATGCGTTCCACAAAATATAGGGTCGTATTAATCAAAACCGATCAACGACCCCTTCAAAAAAATCTCAAGAAAAATGTAAATCTCGAATAATTCCAAGAATTGAGAAATCTTCCGATACAAAAAAGGATCGGAGGACAAAACGCTCCACGCCGTAAAATCAAGCTACAAAAGCGGGAGAAGAGAAGGAAGGAGCGAGGCAATGAGTTACGAGCCGAAAGAGGGGAAGTTGGCCCGCTAGCAAACTAGTGTAATCAAATACTGGTTATGGAAATTAGCGTCGCCGCAGCGCGAATATTCCAAAGAGCCTTCGCGACTCTAAGGAAGTTCGACGGACGAGAATGAAAAAAAGTAGAAACGGGAAGTCGTTCTCCTTTTATTCCGGAGCGACGGTTTGGCAACGCGCGGAGAAATCTTCCGGTGCTAATTAGAATCCCATAAACGACGCGTCGAATTCGTTAGAATTGTAATCGCCGTTCGCTCGAAAGTCGCACGAATGGTGCATCCCATGAACACCGTTGAGGGCTATACGAAAAAATCTTTATTCGTACAAGTCCCATCACTGACGGAATATATTAAAACGAGACGATACTGCATTCTTTTGACACTGAAAGAGAGGTCATGCCGGTAATCAATGGCTGAAATTCTCCATCTATACACCCCCGAATTGTTAATCATATATTAAACATAGATTAACTTGCTGAACTATAATCGCTATCGAATCGCTTGATGAAAATAGAAAACCCTGACAATGAAGAAACGCATAAAAAACTTCCCGCTTTTTTCCGATGTCCGAGTTTGACAGGCCTTTTTAAATCGGTTAGAGAGAGATTCTTCATAAAAAATGCGGGTTTTTCAAGGAAGGAAGATATAAAACGAACCGACAGCTGTCGGAGGAGTTTCACCCCCGTCTATTTATCTAACGTGTCCAGATTATTCAATAAGGTGCCCATAATTATCTTTCTATCGTCTTTACCCGCCTTAAAAGCACTACGGCAACCTTTCCATCTTTGACCGAGCCTCCCAGATGTTTTCTTTCACCAAGGGTTTGACTTCATCACATCGCTTTGCGTTCCGTTTTCATAAATGTATGCATATTACGATTCCAGGTCTTTGGAATTACGGAAGAGAGTTAACATAAATTCGGTGTTTAAAAGGACTAGGGTTGAACATCCATCTCAACTCACATAGAACTCTCCATTGCACTCCGCAAAACACGAGATTTACTCTGGGTCTTTTTTTTAACAGCCCAATCACATCAAACGCAGGACGCGTGGCGTGCTGCATAGGGCGTACTCTCGACATCCATCGCCGACCAACAATCGAAAGCACAAAGAAGACCGATTTCATTCCGAAACGTACCGACATGTATGAGACAACATCGAGGCGCACGGGGAACATACAATTACCTGTAAACTCCATAGAAACCGAGCGTTTTATCCTTCGGATGGAAACCGGTGCGGCAAATTGCAGGAGAGTGCAGCATCTTTCAAGGCTTCTCGATCCCTCTCTCCCCTGCCTCCCCCCTTCCTCCTTCCGCATACAACCTTATAAAGCTCGACTACGATCAACGAGGGCACCTATTGCGGAACCAGAGTAAAATAGCAAAGAGCGAGAGAGAGATCGAAGGGAGGAAAAAGCAAAGGGATGGAGGTAACTCGGTAACGGAAGGAGGGAGTTGAGAAACCGCAGGAGGGACACTCTTGCTTACAACCGACTATACCATTCCTTGATCCACACACACACACACGCACGCAAGCACACACGCACTCTCGCAGGTGCAAGAAAACACCTCCCTCCTCCTCCTTGCCCTGACTCCCCACCATTTTCATGAATGGTCTCGCCTCCTCCCCGCCCGCCTCTTTCACGCCGGTTTGCTCGGACGGATAAGAAGAGGGAGGAAGAGAGGGAGATGAGAGAGAGGGAGATGAGAGAGAGAGAGGAGAGGGAGATGAGAGAGAGAGAGGAGACGGTGCTTTGAGAGAGGATGGAAAGGGAGGCTCGGAACCGTGCCATTCAAAAGATCGAGCGCGGATCTGTTTTGCAGAAGGATTTTTATCCCAACAGCAGGACGTCTTTTAAGGCCGCTGAGATTCTCTTTGGTTTTTTCCCTCTCTTTCTTCTTTATTTCGTTTTCATTTCCACTTTTTTTCGGGAGCGGCTTGTTTATGGACGGACGGAAAGGTTTTGAGTAAGGGAGCATCCATAACAATCCTTCGACCTCTTTCTCTATTCATCCCGCTTACCCGTTCCTCTCTCTCTAGCCTACCGTCCATTTCTCGTGCCATTTCCAAAGGAGAGCGATTGAAAATAAAACCCACGAAAAGCAGCAAACGATTTCTACGCGAGCAAAACAGGTGAACGCGAAATGGACAAGATAAAAGCATCTTTGGCAGAGGTTTGGAGCGGACGATGAAAGATGCCTTTAGTCCGCAAGGCTTTCATCTGCGGGGAAATAGAAGCCTGAATTTACGCATCGTCCACCTCTTTTTTCTGATCGAGAAACATATACGGCTGACGTAAAAGTTGGACGAAAACGAGTAAAAAAAATAAACATTGGCATCTGCTAATGGGTGAAGATTTACAGACGAGAAATTTACCGCCCGTACCCGCGGGCCGCATGTGGCCCGCTGATTCAATGTGCGCGGCCCTCTCATTATTTTGGTTCTAGTATTAGTCGGTGGAAGAGAGAGCGTATACAAGTTAACGATGTAGTAACAAACAGATGCAAAAGAATACCTTTAATAATTAGAAATTGTACGATAATTTGTTCACAACTAAAATATACACATAATTTGGAGTCGGACGATTTTAAGTTTTAAAAAAAATGCTTAGGATCATTTTTGTGACACTTATTTTGGAGCTATCGCATGCGGCCCGCCATCTATTTCAAAATTATCCATTTGTCCTCCACGCAGTTTGAATTTGATACCCCTTTTCTCCACTATCTCAAAATTTTTACTTACATAGGATACTCTAAGCACTGATATGGAATGATATAAAACGGCAATAAAATAAATTATTGCAAAGGTAAAAATTCCAAGAGAACTAAAGACGTGATTTACAAGAACGAATGGGAGAAACGAATGAAACGATCTCATTATACACCTTGCATCGCAAAAAACGATCTTTGTTTTTACAAACGAACATAAAAGAGTGACAAAGGAGGGAGCTGCCATTAAGATGAATTATGACCTGGGGTTGGCTGATATTAGTCCTGACGAAGACTTCGGTAACTGAATACTGAAAAGACGCGAGGGCGCGATTTAATCCGAAAAAAATAAATGGCAAAGATAAAAGAAACTAAAAATAATAAGGCGGTTTTTTATACTTCATAAGAAAACTGTTCTTTCACTCATTTTCCCAGCCAAAGGAAAACGTACTTCCGCAAAGTAACAAGCTAATCATTCTATTACAAGGTAAAAAACATTCAAAAGCAAATAAAAAACACTGAACACAAATATTGCGCAGGGTCTTTTAATTTATAGAATAGTGAAAATTTCGAGTGAACAAAAAAATACTCGCCAAGTGAATGAAATTTAGTAAAGGTCGACGGATCTTTAATTTACTGAAATCTATGAAAAAATGTGCTCCATTTAAGAGGGCGCTAGCGTAATCTTAGATCGAATTTAGATTTATTCAAGTCCAAGCGACCAATACTAGCGACTCGAGAAAACCACTTATTTAATTAATCTCTCCGAGATATTACTCTGCAGATGACTTTTTTGTGACGCCTATATCAAACATCATTCGCATTGCTTTCACAACTTTAAAAAATACCTCTAAAAAATAGACAGGTACACTAGAGGTCAGAGTAAGTAACGAGAGCGAAGTCCTTTTAAATGAAAAACAACATTCCCATTCGAAGCATTAAAACCTAACAATAAATAAATAAATTCAACTTTTATAGCAGGCTCGTTAAAAAGAGAAGATATTTTCCGTTCCAATGAACACTTGGGAAGAAGAAAACCGCGAGTCGATAACATCTAGTTTCTTTACTTTTATTTCCAAATGATTGCAAATACAGAAAAAAAGCTTTCCGCCGAGTGGTTAAAAAATTAATAGACAACTGCTTGCCGATGATTTAAATAGCATTATTTTCTCAACTGAGAGGAGTTATTTTATTGAAAAGTTTAACGCACAGAAATCAAACAAAAGCTGTACATATTTATATCTGGGGCATAGAAAAATTGGAAACTTATGCAAAAAGAATAATCCTGATTTTACAATTTAATCAAACCGATGTTTATTACCCCATCACCACGGATTTCACCTTAATTGCGAGGAACAAATGAAACATCATAATGAAAGGAGGGCAAATCCGAAGCTCTTTCAGGATGAAAATAAGTAACCTCAGAAGACAATCTTCAGATGCAATTGATTTTAGATAAAATAAACCGTAATAGTAATAACTTTCGTGTAGAGCAGCGATTCCCAAACTATGGTACGCGTACCACCACTGGTACGCGAAGGTTCTGCTAGTGGTACGCGAGTTTAGTGTCAGCATTCACCCATGGAACTGCACAACGAGTGACCACAGAGAGGGACGGACTATTGCCCGCACCGTCAGGACGCGATCGCTGCGCCGCTCGTGGCTCACAGTCAACTGTCGACCTATCGTCACTCGTCGATTTGCGTTTTTACGTTGCTATTTTAAACAAAATTATTCTGAACTGAATTAGGCGAGAAACTCGTTTGTTTCAATTAATTCCATTCCTGAAAATATGAACGTGAGGCAAAAAGACCAGCTGAATATCCCACTTTCTGACATAGCGTTGAAAATTCTAATCCCATTCTGCACGACTTATCTATGTGAAACGGGGTTTTCTACTATGCTGGTAATTAAAAACAAAAATCGAACAAGAATGAACCTCGAACCGGACCTTCTCTGGAAGTTAACTAACATTGAACCAAATATTAAAATGCTATCTACATATATCCAAGCTCATCCATCACATTGACTGATTTTCTTTGTATTTTAAGTATGATAAATGCGAGAAAATATTTAATTTCTTATTATTACCTATTTTATCTGCCTCCCTTATATTATTTTGAAAATGCCTCTTTCGTTAGTAAAGAAATTTTTTTAAGTTCGTACTTACTATGTGGTACGAAGAAATTTTGCCACGTTTTCGGTGGTACGCGAAAATAAAAGTTTGGGAACCGCTGGTGTAGAGCAATTATCGTATGATAATCCAATCGCTTGGTGGAGAACATCTGCGACAAATCGCAAATGAATACTAACGAAAAGTCCTAAATTACCACGACAAGCCACTACAATACGAAATTTCCGATAGGAATAATTTGCTGCACTAATACGTATGTAAGCGTGAATATTTTTCATTTCTAGAAACTCGAGCAATGTAATTTTTAACGCTGAGCTACCAAATACCGAACTGCTATCAATAAACAATTCACAGAATTTAAAGTATTCCCAACATCGAAAACGCTCTATAGCAGCCAGCAGCCCCCGCAATTTTCGAACTAATGGCACTCGTTTCCGCACTTTAGAGACCAAATTTTTCGTTCTAAAAATGAACAGTATCGTTTTCCTACGCGAGCCACGCACCAATGGCCGTTCTTTTTTTTTTCTCGTCAACATGTTCCGACGTTTTAAGGAGGCATCGCGGTCGGAAGAAAGTGTTTTCAAAAACGAACGCGAGGTATAACAAGTTATCGAACCCTCGACCCGCCGTCGGGAGAGGAGGCCACGCGGCCACCTAACCGGTGCTTTCGCATCTAGATCACGAGGTCACGGGTTCGAATTCCCCCACAGGCGGACGGTCTGCGAGTTTGGGATGCGTTTTCCAAAGGTACGACTCCGCCGACCCAAATAGCCAGTCGAGCAGACGAGAGGGCGCCAATTCCAACGCAAATCAGCCACCATTCTCCCCCGGGGTCAACCGCGATAACATTAAATAAGATTTTTAAAAACACGCTCGCAATCGGAAATACAGTGAGAAACTAATAAAACCTAGTGTAACAAAACTCTTCCAATGAGGGATTAGGAGAACTTCATCGCCGAGGGTGGAAAAGGAACGCAGCGGCCGTGGTCCGTCTACACATCACCAACGAGCAAGACTGAAAGAAAACAACTACAGCCAAACCTCGATTTAGTGCCACCGTTTGTTCGTCACTGAAACTGGCGCTAAAGTGGGGTTGACGGTAAATCGAGGTATACGTTTGCTGTATGTAAAAATAAGACGGGATTTCTGTTAACAACGATTCATGGACGGTATGCACTAATATAGGAGGGTGCTAAATCGGGGGGTGACTATAATTTAACCGTGAATTACAGCCGTCGGCAGAAATTAAAATTAATCCACTTTTCCCCCTTTCTCTTTCGACCTTTTATTGCTCATTCAAAGCGCATTACGAGGCATAATTTGGTACACCAAAGCAACATAAATTATTTTCCTTGGGATACCGTTGAGTTTCCTCCATAACGCGCGTTAACTACACGAGAAATCGCCGGCGAGTCGAGAAACTTCATGCCTCCGAAAGCAAAAAACGCCACGCACCGAGTGAGTGATGACAATAATTTCTTTTCGGCCGGGGAAAGAAGAGGAACGTGTCGGCCATGGGCTACAATGGTGAAGGCGAGAAGTTTTGCGAGGAGGGGGAGGGGAAGGGAGGAAGGGAAAGGGAGGAAAGAGGGAGGAAGGGAAAGGGAGGAAAGGGGAAGGAGGGAGAGAGGGGGAGGGAGAGAGAGTAGGGCAGTGCTGCCAATCTAGCGAATTTGTAGCTAGGTCTAGCTACTTTACATTCACACTAGCTCCTACAAAAGGCCCTAGCGACTTCTTACAAATCTTGCGAATCGATAAAAAATCTAGCTATTTCTAGCGACTACGCAAAAAATATTGTTTAAGTTGGAAATATGTAATCCCAGATCAAGTTTTGTTAGATTTAATAGTCAAAATGCTCTTTGTCCGCATCTATTCCTTATAGACAACCCTAAGAAAGCGTCCCTTTGTATTATTATGTACACAATCAACTTGGAAGATGGGTACATGAATAACGTCTGTTTTTCGTATTCGTATCATATAATGATTTCGAAACAACAATAGGAAATCTACATTTTTCTCTTACTCATTGTATGCATTGTAATTATTTATTCGGAAAGAGAAGATCACCAAAAAAAGTCCTCGATAGCAGATATTTACATTGTTTTAAGAGTTAAAAATTGGAATATGCCCTACTAGATACCTCCCATGCACTTCTTGTGGGGGATAAATGGAGTACTGTTGGGAAAAAGACTTTTAAAATAAAGTCTTTTTAATTACCTGTAAAAATTGGTTCAGACTAAGGTTCTATCTTCTTCTTGATGTATAAAAGACAATAATAGCTTAAAAATAGTGTAGTTATATGCAGTGCACACAAAACAATACTCTTATTATACGGATATACCTTTTGGTTAGTTTCCTTACGCAGCCATGAATATCATTTGTAATTATGCAGGGTGTTCCTTTCAAACCTCCTACATTTTAATCCATCACTGTGGAAAATTTGTAAAAGCTAAACGATATTATTATATGGATATACCTTTTGGTTAGTTTCCTTACGCAGCCATGAATATCATTGGTAATTATGCAGGGTGTTCCTTTCAAACCTCCTACATTTTAATACATCACTGTGGAAAATTTGTAAAAGCTAAACGATTACAATTTGTGACATATAAAAGAGGAACTCAGAGAATTTATTCCATGACCTTGGAGTTGCCGATCCGGCCGTTGCATAGCACTACAGTCGCTAGAAGGAAAATGCGACTCTTCAGCAGCGAGCGAAGCCGTTCATTACGATGCAACGCAACTATCGGCGAGTGTATTGAGGTGATGCGCCTGAGACGAAAACCATCCAGCCCTGGTTTGGCAAGTACATACTAGACATTCTTCGTGCAGCCAATGGGTCACATATTGAAGTGTACTAATCTAACAACTGTTTCACAAATGAATTCTTTGTCAGAGATTAAAATTCTCCGAGTTCCTCTATTATATAACACAAATTATTTAGCTTTTCCAGTTCATCCACAGTGATGGATTGAAATGTAGAACACCCTGTACATACATATATTCTAGCTACTTTACAGCTACCAAGAAGATGAAATCTAGCTCTCAAATGCTAAAAAAAGTGGCAACACTGGAGTAGAGGGGGAGAGAGAGAGAAGGGAGAGTGGAGGGGGAGAGAGACTGAAGGGAGAGTGGAGGGGGAGAGAGAGTGGAGGGGGAGGGAGAGTGGAGGGGGAGAGAGAGTGGAGGGGGAGGGAGAGTGGAGGGGGAGGGAGAGTGGAGGGGGAGGGAGAGTGGAGGGGGAGTGGAGGGGGAGGGGGAGTGGAGGGGGAGGGAGAGTGGAGGGGGAGGGGTAGTGGAGGGGGAGGGGTAGTGGAGGTGGAGGGAGAGTGGAGGCGGAGGGAGAGTGGAGGGGAAGGGAGAGTGGAGGGGAAGGGAGAGTGGAGGGGAAGGGAGAGTGGAGGGGAAGGGAGAGTGGAGGAGGAGGTAGAGTGGAGGGGGGAGAGAGTAGGGGGAGGGAGAGTGAATGGGGGAGTGCAGAGAGAGGGAGGGAGCAAATGGGAGGGAGGTGGGAAAGAGGAGCGCATGAAAAGTGAAGGGGATTAAGAGAGAGAGAGGCGCGAGGGAACCCAAACGAGATGAAAAGAGTGGAGATGGGGGCGGAGTGGGTCGAAAGTGAGAGCGTGCGAATGTTGGTAGTGAAAGGGCACGGCGAATAGGAGGTGGAGGGAGGGGAGTAGGGAGGTGGAAAGGGGAGGAGGGGGTGCTAGAAAAGAGGGGAGGAAAGAAAGGGTTGTTCTCGCTAGATCCAAGTGCATTCACATAGAAGCCCTGCCAAAGCTTACGCAATGTTGCCAGCGAGGCTCCGAAGAAAACGGGCTCTTTCCTCGCCAACAGTCGGGCTTCTTAAAGATGGAGAGGTAAACGAAGCGGAACAAAAGTACTCACGGAGACGTTCCCTTTTTTTGATTCTAGATGCTATAACGTGTCGGAGGCAAGGAGATGGAGGGGAGGAGTTGGTGTCACTGCGGGGGCAAAAGCTCGTTCCCCTCTCTTTCTTCAATGGAAAGCTTACTTGTTCATTCAAGAGTGTTTGGTAAATAGGACGATTGGGTGCGATTGTGTTATGAGCCGAGACGGTTTTGGTATGAGAGAGATAACTGCTTGGTGGGAGAGATATGATGTCTTTGCGTTGCGGTCGCGTGGCGGGACCATTGACGGTCTCGGCGGAGCGATGCGAGGGAGATACTGGTTCACGTAACGCGTAAATTGGACGAAGAAAATGATAAACTCACAAGCGAGAATGATTACTTGGGATGGCGGTGAAAAGTGCTGAATAGTCCCGATTCCAAAAAGAAACAGTTCGGAAAATAAAGGAAATAAAATTTGACAAAGGAAAATTGATGAGGTACTTAGAAGAATGAAAAGTTATCCGTGTTGGCTGGGACTTTGGTAGACACGGATAATTCGTATTTATAAAGACAGAACTTCATATAATGCCTCTTAAATATTATACGAGTTTGTTTACGGAAAACAGGTCGAAGGGCATACAACAAAAGCTATCAATTGAGCCATAAACTGTTATTATGGTAGAATAAATGAGCAAAAAATAAGTCTTTCACGATGACTATTCTGTCTAACCAACATAACACCGCGCATAAAAAAGATAGGTCATTAAAATAAAAAAATGTTAAATCATTCACTCACCCATTGAGTAATTTAATAACGCTGAGAATTAAAGATTGTCACTAGGATATAAGAATCTCTCTTGAACAAAGGGAAAATAGCTACATTTCATATCCTGCAAATCGGCAAAATCGCATGACAATAAAGTAAGGATAAGAAAGAGGAGTGCCAACTGGATGGAGCGTTTATTCAGAAGTGACTTCGTGATTAAAGATGCGATTGAAAGAAAATTAGAAGGCAAAAGAGGGATGGGTGGGAGAAGAGTTGCCACGAAATTAAGATCGCTGTGGAAGACGAACCCGGTTTAAACAATAATCGTGGGCCTGTTTGGAGATAGAATATTTATTGTGATGGTCTAAAGGAAATGGTGGAAGAAGAAAGGACGCTAATAAAACAATCAGGAAAAGAAAAGCAAGTTGGATAGGGCACATATTGATAAGGCAATGTTTACAAAGGACGATCTTAGAAGGCAAAATTAGTAGAATAAGAGGAAGAGGGAGAAAACGAATAGGAATATTAGAGAATTTAAAGCAGGAATATAGTACTTATAGAGGTATAAAAGAGGCTTCCATGGAGAGAGAGAAAGAGAGATGAGTCAGCGATTCAGCTGAAACCTGTCTTCGGACAGCTGCATGATGATGATGATGAAATATTATCCCACAATAATTTGATTGGTGTGTGGAATGCACCAAAATATCCATAACGATTCCCACTTCATAGCTTGGTTCTCATATTGCTATTCCTGATAGTCCTAGAGACAAACGCATATATGTATTAATCAGCTAATACCGCTTTCGTTGGATAAGACGAAGGTCGTCAGCAAAACAGATCGCCCAGAAGGCGTTTTCCTCATTTTACTAGAGCTATTTTTATTTTCTCATCAACGACTTTCAGTCCAAAGTGCTTTCGACAAGCGCCTCCTTTCCCCGCCCAACCTCAGCGGCCTCGAGCAGCGTCGATTGGCCAACTAGCCCGGAGGATGGCTTCAAACCACACGGGGCATCCGCGCGCGCATGAGCCGGGTTCTTCCGGAAACAGATCCGTCTCTAGGAGGTGAAAATTTCAATGGAAAACATTTAAAAACTCTCGCTGAGGGCTTCTCTTCTCCCACTCCTCTCCGAACCGACACGCCTCGCTCCCATCTCCATATTTCTGACCTCCTTGCTCGCAAACAGAGCCTGGCGACTAACAACCCAATTCACAAATGTAAAAGAGCTCTTTCGGTCAAACTTCTCACATTTTTCTAGAATCGATATTTTTATGTTCTTCATCGAAATGAGATAATAAAATTAAATTAAGCGAACTACGAGAATGCTTCAGTGATCACCATCAAATTGGAATTGTCAAACAACGTAACCAATGATGACGTTGAATCCGTCGATAAATACATCTGCAGTAGGCAAAATACAATGCCAGCGACCCGCAGGCCGCTATTTTCGGAATCAAAAATGAAGTTCCTGAGGGAAACAGGATGAAAGCTCTCCGGCACCACTTGTGACCCTTGTTTTTGATGGTTTCATATAGATTCCCTTTTCTTTCCATCCTTCTTCGATACTATCTTTTGCCAAGCACGTGTACTAGATCAAACCAGCCTTATGAATGCTAGAGATCGAAGGAGACATGAAATACGTATATCGTAGAAAAATGCCAATGGTAATCTATTGCAAGTCACTAATTCGAAGTTTCATGCGGTTGCATTAACAATTCATCCAGCAGACGTAGAGCAGAATATGGTTGGCGTCAGACAGGCAGCTGCTAGAATACTGGAAATGTTACTCGGTTTTATTTTTTAATAGCAGCAGGGGAGATCAGCAAGCTATATACGGCTCTGGGAACCCTATCAATAACTATTTAAACGAATTCTAGATATGTCACGGAAGCAATAGTATTAACATTTAGGTATACAGAGAATGAAGACATTTTATGATTCTAAGACGTCAAAAAGCACTTATCCCAATTACTTTCCCATCACACATAAATACAGCAAAACATTCCTTGAACAATCGCTTATCCAACAAAAACTAATTTCAGCGATCATGTACGACGTTTCATCCTTGACAGACGCATGTCGCCACATTCGGATAAGCATAAGGAGACCATCATTGTGATACACGACGCAGCATACTTCTTTTTCCATCGACACAATTTTTCACATGATCTTCGAATTTATTCGACTCAGTCCCAACGTCTTCATTTCCTCCAATTGGGACCCGCCTCTCAAGAGATGAGGTAGAAAAAGCGGACCCCGGAGAAGATGAACCCTTACGCCGTCCCTCGAAATAAAAGGTAGATCTTTCGGGAAGATTGAACCGCCTACGCGTCTCGGAAAGCCCTCCTCTCCCTCTTCCACCACCCCTCCCCGCCTCCACCCCGCCATGCACGACGTACCCCATCGTCCCTCAGATCCACCATCCCCCTCGGACCCAGACCAATATCGCGAGGGGCTAATAGAGCGCGCAAGAGATGGCAACACTGCCTCCGCAGACCGGGAAGATGGAAGAGACCGACCAACCAACCATCAGCCAGCAGCAGCAGCCCTTCGTCCGGGCGATATGTACCGCTAGGCACACGTTTCCTTGGCTCCCTCTCTCTCTCTCCCTCCCACACGTACCGCTTTCCTCCTCTCTCCCTCTCACTCCGAACCTCTCCCTCTCTCTCACTCCGAACTTCTCTCTCTCTCACTCCGAACCTCTCTCTCTCTCGCTCCGAACCTCTATTTCTCTCTCCGCTCCACCCTCAACTTTTTCTCTTTCTCCATCTTTAGCAGACACGCCCTCCGCGAAGCGACACCCGGGATACACACGGTAGCGAGGCAGGTTTGCCAACCCATGAACTTTTCTCAATGGGTGGAGTCTCTTTTATTTCGTGCGTCGGGGGAAAGACCTCGTCAGCGAAACTCGCAAGACTGTCGGTGTGAGGTAAAAAATCATTACAAAAATGGTGTCGACAGCCGCAAAAGCTTTCCTGGACAGCACCGAAAATCTAATAACGATTTCAAAATAAGCGTTCTTTCGCTGTGCGTGAGTTATCAAACAATGGGAGCTGTATCAAACTTTTTAACCCTTTCAGACCTGGTGTACATTACAACGTACATTAATTTTGAGCTTACTTTTCAAATATTCTTTCACATTATATTTTATTGAAAACTTGTTGAGCACTCAGTGTGACGTCTAATTTATCCATTATTGGTACTTTTACTGGCATCTATTGAAGACTAGTTGAAGTTAAATGACATTAAATACAAGATAGCAAGAACAGAAAAGAATTGCTCCAAGTAAGTCATATTTATTTTTTTCGTTTTTGTCGTCCAAACATCACACTTTGACATTATTTTATTTGAACTTAGAAAAAGAAACCTTAATAAGTAATATGTACCTTTTTATCGATTTTTAATCTTTTAACACGTTGCAATGAACATTTCAAAACTTCTTTAAAATAAAGAATTTTTTCGAATTTCTTTTTTTTTTATTTATTTTGAATCCAATTAGCGTAATTCCACCAAAAAAATTCTTCAAAGAAAAAGTCAGAACTGAAGGGGTTAAGACAACCCAAGAGTGAACAAAGGGGGAGGCGTGACCCCCTTCCCAATTATAGCCTCCCATAAGCATAGAGCGGCAATCAATTAACCTTGAAGCTCAAGAGATAGAGAATTACGCGCATCGCCCAATTCCATTCATCTCCGCAGTTCAACTCTGCATCCAACCAAGACCTCAACCGACAGAATCGTCACGAAAAGAAGGGGAAAGAAACGCATTTGAACCGCTCCCCCGCGGCTGCCGGCATGTAAATATCTGCGCCGTCCCCGCACCCGCCACTTCAGCAGGTACGCGCCTGCGTACCCTCCACTCGTTTGATCTTCCGCTCCCGAGGCATCCATCACCAGTCGATTGCACCTGAGCGCTTCTCCCGGCGGGTAATTGCACCGATACCACCTCCTCCCCCGAACGCCACCCCGGAGTATTCCGCTCGCATAAAGGGCGGAAATCGGCAAACGGCCAGCCGCCGCCGGGAGAGTGAGAAGGTATGGTTCCATCGGGGGAAGGGGGGAGGAAGGGGGGAGGAAGGGGGGAGGAAGGGTGGGGGATGGGGGAGGAAGGGGGGGGGAGGGGGGGGAGGAAGGGGGGGGGAGGGGGGGGGAGGAGTGATGCGGCGAACCGATCTCGGCGTGGTGCGAAGGCGATCACGGCGGCGATGGGCAGCCCCGAAACTCGCGGTGAATCGACCATGCGTGAACGCTGTCGTAAAATGTCGAGAATCGCTCGAGCAAAAAACTTGTTCGAAAGAACTAGGAGTGAAGCCATTTCCATCATGGAGGCAATGTTTTGTCCAGCCTTTTATTCCGTCAGTCGCGATTTTTTTTACGGTTAGAGAATAGCGTCTGAATTCGCAAAATTAATCACGCGCAAAATTAAAACTCACGCGACGCTGCGAACGAGTGGGAACCATTACGGCTCTCCTATTGATAGGAGTTCGCAAATGAAAATGAAATTAGTTTCCATATCCGACTGGAGCATCGACATCCATGTCGACATGATGAAACAAAGGTCATTTTACACAATTAACTACATTGAGCAACTACCGGATAAAGCAATAAAGTGAGAAATTGATGTTGTACCTTATTAGAGCCAGGTAAAGTGTAATGGGACGCCCTGTCGAGTACCCATTGAGGATTTCAGGGTGCTTGTATCGGAACTAAATATTTGACGCCCAAATGATGCATCATGCTAAGCCATGTGATCATTTGTATGACGCCCGTAAATGCTAAAATGTCATTATCATCAAATCCATCGAACAATACGAATTATTCTGAATGAAAATCTCAGAAAGGCAAACGCTATTCCATCAGCATCTCACACAATTTCTGTATAAATAATTTGATGAGCGGAGAGACGTATCATTGCGTAAGATTGATTTTAAATATCTTATTCGCTTTCTCGGTGGCTGAAACATATTTGGTATCAAGCATACACAAATAATGTAAACAACTATAAAATATCTTAATAAAATAGATTGAGTTTGCGTTAAGGAGCAATAGCTTTGTTATTTTTAGAAAGCAATTACCAGTGATTCAAAACAAGTAATAAGTGTGAGGTAAAGGCATCGGAATAGATAATCAGTTGAAATGGAGTAAAACACTGACACCTCGGAGACATATTTCTACAATTATTAATAACTCGAAGACGAAGTTATTGGTCGTCCACATGAATACACGTTAAATGAAAGATCTATAACTCGGCGTTTCAACAACTCGAAATTTTTGTTTCCTTCTGGGTCTGGTGGTTTCGAGGTTCGATTGTCTTCAAAAAAATCTTAATGCAGATAATTAACGTTAAAGTCTAACTGGCATTCCACGAAAAAAAACATTTGAAGCGAAAGAGTAACTTTCGAAGGGTTGATTATCTAAAGAACAATATGATCGCCGTATGAACTGTAAACGTTCAAAGAAGACGTTTAGCAGAAAAAATGGTAGATTAAAACGCATTTTAGGATGCACGTAGGAAAATAACTTAACAAAAGTAAAAATGTTAAAAAATTACACGGAGCAATTCACAGAATGAGAGTAAAAACACGAGACAAAAAATAAATCGTAAAGGCATATGAATGCCAAACACGGATTGGACAGTTAAAGGGATCATTTTCTGATACATCGCAGTTAACAATATTGTTCGTGATAAAACAAAAAATATTTACAATTGACTGACATAATTAGAACTTATCCTCTATTTGCAAATATTGTTTGAACAAAAAGCATTTAGTTCATTTATTGGATTCAATCTGAAGTGGGGGCAGTGTCAGAAGGATAAATCCAGATCTTGAGAGTAAGATATCTTAAAACATTGGAAGTTCTAACGCCTTCAAATAAAATGTTGATGCCAATAAAAAACACAGCCCCCTTTTGAAATGTATGACTCATTTTTATGAATTTCCTTAAGAGTAATTGACCGTCTCGACCGGATTTTCCTCGTTCCTGAGATGCTCAATGTAAAACAGAATTTGTACATCATGGGCGGGAGAATCCGGTTCCAGCTATAAAGGCTTTATAAATGTATGTTAATGTATGAATGTGTTGACAAATATATGCCAACACTCCTAATGGTATGCTGTTATGAATTAAATAGATTTTAAACGGGAATCACAGCAAACGATCCAAGTAATTCCTATACTCATAAAAAGGTTGAGTATACCAGAAGATACGAAAAGTGCCGTCCTCAGGGATCACAGATTCTAAAAATAATTATAATTTACCTAGACCATCCGCTGAATTCAAGCCATATTACTAGCTCGATGAATCATTTCTGAATTTTTCAATTTAGAACGGCAATCGCCTCTAAGCGATGATGTAGTCTTGACGGCAAAGGCTTGAATGGACGCAAGCGAAGTTGCCAAATTACCGTGAGAAACCAAAGCAAAAGCTCACACACAGTAACATTCCCTTCCACGATTCATCAAACCCATAATTGCATAGGATCCTAAAGCACGTATTGCGGATAAGCGTAATGCACAAACTATACAGAGAGAGAGAGAGCGAAACGGAATGTGAGAAGAAGGGGATAGAGGAAGACAGAAGATCCATTCATTCACATCTCCCGCAGTTGCCAAACCCATACGGTTGGTACACAACTCCTTGACGAAGACGAGGGAAAATAAAACGATAAAAAAGGAATCGCAGACTGAAATTAGGAAAAGAAAGGCCCAAGAAGACAAATGAGAGGGTCTGGAAAAGAAAAGAGAGATGACTGGGAGGAGAGAGAGAGAGGAAGAAGGATGGAAAGGGAGAGAATAAGACAGAAAGAGCCAACAAAGCACGCCAAGGGAGCCACCTCCACTTCAAGGACGACAACTCCAGCGAGCTGATGGACTTGAGGCTGTAGAGTGAGTGAGAGAGCGAGATAGCGAGAGAGATGAGATGGCTTTGAGTGAGACTCGATCGAGGAGAGGAGGACATGAGAGGTCTCCTCCTTTCCTTGGGTGATGTGTCATGTCGCATGGAGCCTTGAGATGGAGAAAGAAGT
This sequence comes from Tanypteryx hageni, assembly GCA_028673005.1. Taxonomy (NCBI): domain Eukaryota; kingdom Metazoa; phylum Arthropoda; class Insecta; order Odonata; family Petaluridae; genus Tanypteryx; species Tanypteryx hageni. The sequence continues at coordinate 172,210,425 of CM054114.1, read as the reverse complement.
TCCAAGACGATCCCGCTGTTATATCTATCTCTTTCGTATTCGACACCTTAGAGATAACGGAAATGAAAGCAACACCGTTTTTCAATATATCGAGTGTTTCGTTACATTGTTTTGTCCTGCACACATCATGCAACACAGGTTCTTAACCGGAATTCGAAAATTTGGCAATTCTCAGTTTTCCAATCGTAGCATATAGTCTCCTCCAGCGGAAACGCCTTTCCGATTTATCGAATTGCTTGGGTATATTGCCTAATTTATTTTATTGAAAATGAGTAGTAACTACAGCTAAGTACTGCAGTTACCTAATTAGCTATGTCCTTTTTCTACGTTGTGTAAACACATAATTTAACAGCATCATCATTAACTTGAACTCCGCAAAAACTTCCATTCATATCAACCTACAGTAAAAATTCTGAACAACGCTTCGCCTCAAGCTGCGTACGAGATACAGAAAACGACAACAACTGACGATATTGTTTCCTCTAAGCATGATTTTCTAAATTCCTATAATGTGGCATTTTTACAAAGTAAGAATCAAAGCACCTCGAAAAAAAACTAATTTAAAAATTTATAATTTTCTTTCACGATGGATTTTAATGCATGCAACGACTATTTTCTATCACAGTTACACCTTATAAAACGATGCAACTGGCAGGGAATTCCAAATAGACCGCAGATTTAACATCACGACGGTGCAATAAATGCACTCAACCGATTTTATTTATCTTTTGATACGATTGAAACGGATTCAATTTAGAATTATCGACCTAGCTTTATGACTAAAATCCAGATGACACAATAGGTATTTCTAATGACCATGTAAAGGCATTTTGACTGCAAGCAGCCGTCATCAATGGTGATCGACTGATAAGTAGTCTAGCAAAGAACAAGTTTGACGTATTTTCTATTGTTTTTAATTCGTGCCGCGAGAGAATGGTCGTTACAACAGAAAATATCTCATGCTTTTTCTTAGATTCTACAACCGGTGAATCACCACTGATGACGTCTGCTTTTTAGCCGAAATGTGCTCCTGGTTATCGCAACCTTTATATTGCCATTCGTGGTACTTTCTGTGCCAACACGATATAAAATAAACGAGATATGGATTCACATTATGGGGGGAAAATCAATGGTTACAGAAAAATAAATTCAGAAATTAAAATGGTATCGATCGTAACCAACTAAATTTTGACACGCACATCGCAATGCTCGGTATTCGGTTATCTCCCCCGTAAAAATCGATACGGAACAATCGGAGGACATAAATTATACGGACAAAAACTATGTAAACACAGCTGACGAGCAAGAACGAACGTATGTCCTCAAAACGCCCATAAAGTAATTCTCCTTCGCGGTAAACTACCGAGAGAACGACCCCTTAAAGAGAACCACCGAACGAAACGACGCCGCACAACGTGGGACCACAACATCGCTTCTGAGAAGGGGAACGGGAGGAAAGAGGAGAGCAAGTATCTCCAATAAAAAGGAAAGGCAGAAGGGAGGAAGGAAGGGTGACACCTCCCCTCATCCCCTCCCTCCCACTCCCTCCCTCTCTCATGACGCGAGACAAAGGAGGGACGTACCCAGTATTGGCTCCGAGGAGTCACGTTTGAGAACTCCACACACGAACAAGCAAGCCTTCTCCTTTCTCCACCCTCTCTTCTCTCTCTCCCTCCGTGTTTTAAGAACGGTGCGTGAGGCAGAAGTTGCAGGGTTGGGAGTGAGAGGGTTGAGAGAGGGAGGGCGAGGAGAAGTTTACGTATGAGGGAGGAAGAAAAACGAGAGATGGGGAAGATAGGGAAAGAGAGAGGGGGTGAGGTGGAAAAACAAAAGGGCTTTTTGGGAGGCAGGGAGGAATAGAGAGGGAGGAGGGGGGAAAGAGAGGGCCTTTTCTCAGTTGTCAAGTGCGCGGACACTTCAGATGGGTTTAGGTAAACAGGCGATAGATGGCGTGAATAAGTGGACGCAATGCAGCGACGTGCTCTCTTTCGAGAACACGTCTTTCCCCTCGCTTCGGGCATGCGGAGCTCCGCAGCGAGTACGAGAAGACTGCGGAAGACGCGAGACTCGATGAACCAAACGTCGTGCAGAGGCCTACATTATTTTACAGGAATAAATCGAAAAGGAAATTTGGTTCCGAACGGAGGGTTGACATTAGATGCTTGGAGGGTCTCCTGCGAGTGTTATTCGCTTCCCGCGAAACGATGGCTAGCAACGGTCGAAGACGCACTACTTCAAATACGCCTCTCGACCGGGAATAATCGAAAGAGGGCAAAAAATTGGTTTGGGCCTACTAATAGAAGCAGAGAACCAAGCTGTTAAAACATTCCATTCAGGACTTTTCAAAATTCACACTTGAGAAACGGGTCGAATTATCTAAATTCCTAATACTGACAGGAGGATATACAACTTTATATCGCGAAGAGCCGAGATGTGTTTCGCCGAAAGATTAAATAATGGCCTTTGAAAAATAAATTAAATTTTGTTAAGTGGAATTTTTGCCTTTCTCTTGCATCATTTTTAACGACGATTAAACCAATGCTTAGGCTTAAACTCTTCATCATTACACACTAATCCTCCTGTTTTATGTCGGCGAATTGTAGTTTACAATAGTGCGTCGCTCACTTGAGCATCGACCGTCATGTGTCGCGACAGAAAAATAGTTGAGAATCGCTGCTTTTTACAATTCTTCTAAACTTAGAGCAATATATTGTTTTTTCATCAACGGAAAGTATTGGAGAAATCTATAGCAACTTATGTCACACACAAACACCTCTTTACGTAACACTTGGCGTTAGGCTTGGGATACGCTGTGCATTACTCATTCGACGATCTCTTCGTTTTTAGAAGCACACACATCTGAGAATGTAAACATATACGTCATAGCCGCGGAAAGTATAAAAATAACCACCGGAGTGTTTAGGTAAATAAGAGGAGAAACGAAAAATGTGAATAGTGGTAAGAAAAGAGGCTGTTGGTCATATTCGACGGCGGAAGAGAGGGAGGAAGGAGGAGGATAGAGAGAGGAAGGGAGGCGGAGGAAAATGGAGGGAGAAAGGAAGGGGGAGGAAGATAGAGGAAGGAAGGGGGAGGAAGATAGAGGAAGGAAGGGGGAGGAAGATAGAGGAAGGAAGGGGGACGAAGATAGAGGGGAGGAGGAGGAAGATAGAGGGTAGGAGGAAGAGATAGGGGAGGAGGAAGACAGAGGGAGGACGGGAGAGGGAGGAAAATAGAGGGAGAAAGGAAGGGGGGAGGAAGAGAGGAAGGAAGAGGGGAGGAATGAAGACGGGAGGAATGAAGAGGGGAGGAAGATAGAGGGGAGGAATATAGAGGAAAGGAGGAAGATGGAGGGAAGGGAAGGAAAGTAGAGGGAGGGGGAGGAAAGTAGTGGGAGGGGGAGGAAAGTGGTGGGAGGGGGAGGAAAGTGGTGGGAGGGGGAGGAAAGTGGTGGGAGGGGGAGGAAAGTGGTGGGAGGGGGAGGAAAGTGGTGGGAGGGGAGGAAAGTGGTGGGAGGGGAGGAAAGTGGTGGGAGGGGAGGAAAGTGGTGGGAGGGGAGGAAAGTGGTGGGAGGGGAGGAAAGTGGTGGGAGGGGAGGAAAGTGGTGGGAGGGGGAGGAAAGTGGTGGGAGGGGGAGGAAAGTGGTGGAAGGGGGAGGAAAGTGGTGGGAGGGGAGGAGGAAACAGAGGGAAGGAGGAAGATGGAGGGAGGGGGAGGAAAGTGGTGGGAGGGAAGGGGAGGAAGATAGATGGAAGGAGGTGGAGGAAGATAGAGGGAGGGAGGGGGAGGAAGATGGAGGAAAGGAGACATGGGTCTGGAAGGTGGAGCGGAGCGTAGAGAACAAACGCTATGTGGCGATGAAACAAAAAATAGCGAGGGAAGGCAATGAGATAAGGAAAACGATAGGGGAGGGGGATGCGATGGGGGCGGCTTTGGAAAGGGGTGGGGTGGAGAGGAAGAATGGATGGGTGACGCAGTCGTGATGCATTGGCCTGTCTTCGCCCGAGCGACGTGGGGGGAGGGGGGAGAGAGAGAGAGAGAGTTCGTAGGGACCCGAAAGGAATGCGGGGGAGAGGATTTTTTGGAGCAGGGTGGAAATAGAGGGGGTGTGAGAGTTGGTGAGAGAGGAAGAGGCGGGTGGGTACGGAGAGCGGTGTCATCCCCTTCGCATTTTTTTAAGGGTTCGAAAGCTCTCCGTGCCGAAACTAGGAAGTCTATTTTTTTGCATTCCCCGAGCGAGAAACGAATTCGCCTTTTTTCATAAAGCGCCCTTCACCCGTTTCCTTCCCGTATTACATAATATCTCGATATGTTTTTAAGCTTTACAAAGAGGAAAACACAGCCGCGGATTATAATAGGCGCGAAACATGGTAACGATCGCGGGCTACGCGCGGAAAACGCGAGATTCTTTTCATTCGAGGGATAGAACGCTGGGGCGTAAGGAATCGATGCATATTTCCGCTAACATGGCCAAGAAGAATGATATTATTATGACTTATATTCGAGACCTAAATTCTTTTGCTAGGATTCGCTGAACGTATTAATTGAATAATATGACTAGAAGAAGACGAATGAGAAAACTATAAGGGAAACTATTTTTAAAAAATGAAAATTCCTTTCCGTGAGGGGCGTCGCGTGGAATTTTGGCGCCCCGGGCGAGATAGCACTCCAGCGCCCCCCTCCGTTAATGTTTGTTGAGATATTTACAAAGTACATATTAATAATTTATTCATCGCTCTGTACAAGTTACTGATAATGAAAAATCAGAAGTAATGCCATTCTAGCCTGTTCCTCGATATAAATTGCTACCCAATATGTATTCAATTGCAAGTAATGCATAGATAAATGATCGACATAGCGCCCCCAAAACTTTGGCGCCCCGGGCAGCCGCCCGGCTCGCCCGTAGCTCAGGCCGCCCCTGCTTTCCGTTAATAAGGCATAGCTAAGTGCTTTAATTATAACAAATATTGTTTTATTAGCACACTTGTATATATGCACTCCACAATAATTACTGAGACATTGCATAAAATTCGAACTTAATTTCGCAGGTCTGAGCACCTCTAAACAATTGTGAACGAAAGAACTAAACAACTATTAACACAGTTAAAAATATCATACGATTAATCTAACTCTTTCTTAAAGAAGACCAGGATTTTATTCGAAAAGAAAAAAGCACTCCAAAAAAATAACGTAGCATTCCGAATTCTTTTTTCACGTAGCGCAGGCAAGTGTGGATCGTCACCGGGGCCGCGCCCATTTGCAACCACACGCCCCAAAATGATCCGGAATCTCACATAAAACTCCGGTATCCGATATAAAGGGAAACTCCCTCCGCATATCGGGTAAAACCCGTTGCACGACAACCACCCTCAAGGTGTATTCGACGAGAGAACCTGTTTTCCCCGCCGAGGGGCGAACACTCAACGGGAAAAACACAAACTGCGAAAGATGCGAGAAAAAATAATAAAAAGCTCGAATAGCGAGGAGTAAAACAGTTTTTAGTCCTTAAAAGGGTCCGATGCGGGCGAGACGCTAAGAAGTTCCACGAACTTGACGGTCTCACCGGCAATCGATAGCGACGGAGGAAAGTCCGCCAATTCCGCTCCTGACTCACCCTCTCCCTCCTTTGACCCCCTCCCTCCCTCCTTTGACCCCCTCACTCCCTCTTCCTTTAATACGACTCCGGAGAGAAGGAAAAAATCCAGCGTGCGTGCCATGTCACGACGGTCACTTTATTGCTTTAGCCCATTTCCATGGCAACAGCCACGCGGGAAGGAGTGGCGGCGGACGGAGGGGGTGGCTGGAGCGTGGAATGGCGGAAGGGAGTGGAAAGACAGAAAAGTCTCCAATAAACGCCGCCTTCAAAAACTAGAGTCCTTTGCATACGACCCCTTCTGCTCCCCTCCTCGAGACGTTTTCTTCTTTTTTTCACCTTCTTAAAAAATTAATTCTACCGCTTAGCCGCTCTATTTGAACTGTCCGAGAGACCATTAACAGAAAACCCAGATTCGTTGAGTACACCGAGTGGCGGAGAGTTACGTTTGCGCCGTTTTATTTTCGCTGAAAAACTCTTAGGGCAGTCCGTGCTATTTTTGAAAAAATCACAAAAAATGTCCGAGAAATCGATTAGAACCTTGACATATAAATAGCACGCCGTAGTCGGAGTTATATTTCTATTTCCATCCCACTTCCTTATCCAACTTGGAAGTGCGAAAAAGTCGATTTTAATGTCTCATAGATGAAATCGACACGTACGAATGGAATATTAAAGGCACGCGTCCTCAGTAACACCTTTCGCCTCTCATTGATTTCTGACACGCTATAGAGTGCAGGGAATTTAAAAAGCCGCTTAACATCATTAAAATTAATCATGAACTGAAAGCCTAATTGTCGTTAGTTGCACAGGCAAAACAAATGTTTGACTCTGTCATCGATATTTCTTAAACCATTAAATTAGGCTGCAAGTGTTACGACAACTGGAAACTACAGAAAATATAAAATTAGGCCATCTTATAAAACAAATTCCGAATGATAATTAATTTGTAATTTATGATTCACGCTAATGTCCTTGTTTAACGTTATACGATAAATATGAAATCAATCCGGCCGACGTTTAGGACAAAATGGAATTCTCTAACTGGAAAAGTATGATTAACTACTTTAAATTCCATTACCGTTCGTTGCTACTTTTGGCTCATCCAAAAAGGGCGAAAATTTTCATTTTGTTGCGCTACAGGAACTCCCTACTCTTCGCAATCCTGAAGAATTGCTGCCTAACGCGACAAATCAAGCATCAATCAACGAGATCCATTTACTTGGAACCTAACCTTTTAGAAAACGTTTCCCTCGCTTGAAGATTGTGCTTCTCGGAACCTTCCCATTTCCTTGACCCGGTAAAGTCTTTGAATTGCTTTCCAGAGAGGGAGAAGGGAATGGTGGGGCGAGAGAGAGAGAGAGAGGAGAGTGAGGGGGAAGTAACGCGCTTATTGTTAGAGAGAGTGAGAGAGGGCGCGGGAGAGAGAAAGAGTAAGGCATATAGAGAGGGTAGGAGGTTGGCGAGAGAACGCAAGTAAATTCTTAAGGGCAAAAAAAAACCTGCAAAACAAAAGAACCCCAACAGGCGTGGGCGGCGTAATTCATAACTATGGATTTATCACCGCTCACCGTGGAACGGGTTTGGGAAACCCGCAAGAGGTTGCGGGGAGGGCGAGCGGGAGAGAGTAGAGTGGGAGAGAAAGTGAGAGAGAGAAATGAGGAGAGTCCCAGGGGCGTGCCGAAAACTCTCCCCAAGGGTCTCAAAGGACGGCGGACGGTCCTCCGCCCGATTGGTTGGTGGGCATCGTGGCGTAACGAAACGATTAATATAGAAAGGGTTAGAGCAGTGGTTCTTTACCTATGGGGCGCCCCCCCCCTCCCCCTAGGGAAGCGTATGAAGATTCCAGGGGGGCGCGAAGCATTTTTGACCAAAATCAGTTTTGCCTCAAATTTCCATCTCTCATATTTTTCTAACACTGCCCAATTTACTTGCTTCAATGTTGTTTAATTTATTTTACAACTGTATAGATTATACAAGTCTTGTACTGATGCAGCCAAATGATCTCTCAACTTATCGCCTTAATAACAGATATGGCGCAGATGAATGGATTTGTTACACGTAGAAATAATATATGAAGAACTACACGGATTTTTTAGACAACGAGAACTTATTACCAACTGCCCAAAAATGGCGCTAGCATGTCATCTGTTAATTGTGCGTCAAAAGAAAAATTAAACACATAAGAATTCAGTATATAAACTCAAACAGTAGAACATAGAATCACTTAGAATCGTTTATAAATCTATGTCATAAAAAATTGGTCACTATTACTAACAATTTTATGATAAAAACACAAAAACATAAAATAAAAATTTTCTGGGGGAAGGAGACGGGCGTGGAGGTTTTATAAGATCAGAAAGGGGGGCACGAGACAAAAAAAATTAAGAACCACTGGGTTAGAGGGACTCTCTCGAGGCGATGCGAGACGCGATTATAGTACGCGAGACTTCCCAGCTGAGTTTGTGCGTTTGCTTCCAGCGAGAGAAAACGAGAGAGAGAGAGAGAGAGACATAGAGTTAAAAAGCGCGGGGATATATAATAAGACAATGCGGTTTGGAGCCGCGCGCGCAGAGGTTAAAAGTGGCATAGGTTGCTCCTCGTATTGAAGAAACGGGTCAACAACGAAGACGCGAAGCGAGAAAAGGCCGCATTTACGAAATCAAGAGATATGCGGTAATGAATCAAGAATTCGATTAGGGCGTCCTTTTAATCGGCGTCATTCTATGAAGTAATTTGGCGCGTAAACTGGGTGACCGCGAACCACACGAGGCTTTCCAGCGAAGAAGAGGAAAAACTAAACCTTTATATCTCCTATCATTATGTCACTTCTAATCGGCTTTGACAAACTGCACTGAAATCAAAAGTTCAAGACGAACAACAGCGAAATTATTCAGCTGTATTAAGTTTCCAAATATAAGATGATACCACACATAATATATTTCGATGGGAAAACCAGTATAGGCTCGAGGAAGAACTACCACTTGCAATCAGGGCCAGCTCGAGGTACGGGCGAGCCGGTCGACTGCCGGAGCGCCAAAGCATTGGTGGCGCTAAACCAATCATCTATCTCTATACATTGCTTGCACGTGAACAAATATTGGATACCAATTTATATCGCGGAACAGGCGGGAATCTACATGAAATTCCTTTTACTTTTCACTATCAATTATTTTACAGAGCAATGAATAAATTAACAAGTTCTTTTAAAAATATCTTAACAAACATTTACGGAGGCGTTTCTGGTCCGGGACGCCAAAATATCTCGGGCGGCCCTTGGAAATTTGCAATACTCTAAAAATGTTATCATTAAATATAACAGAGCTAGAGAGAAAGTTCGCTCAGCTTGAGAAACAGTATCAGATCGTGTGTCTTTCGACCAAACAAAAATTTATTCATGAAAGACAATTTTCGAAAACTCGAGAACCGTTTGTTCACTTACTCCACTATTTTTAGGTCCGATTTCTAGCGTATGGCCGCCAGACATACGACTCCGAAAAAAATGAAGTTCGTGCAAAAACGAACGAATTTCAGATATGGACTGAGAAGAATTTTGTAAGGACCCAAACTTACCTCTCCTTAAACCCTGCCGTGCCTTTTTTTAGGCCACGAACACGACACGCGGAGATACGAGGCGGGGCCAGATGCGAAAAAGGATACGTGAAAAAATCACGAGTTCACCTGGCACGCGTTTCCCCCGACCCCGAGCACGAAAATGGTTGGAATACGGTAGCAAAAAAGGGTTCGGGGGTGGGGGGAAATATGGCAGAGAAAGATGTGGATGGAGAAAGGGGAGGTCTTCCACGAAGAGGGTGGAAATTCCGCGCAGAAAATAATAAATCAAGAGGTCTAGGGGTTTTAATGCATTCCTCGGAGAGATGGGACAGCCGAAAACAGGAAACGGCGCCAAAAATTAATAAAAAATTCGCGGAAGAAAGGAGGGGAGAGGGAAAAAACGGGGGCGGTGTGGCGTGAGGAAAGGAGGGAAGACATTTCCCCACGCAATCGAGCAAAGAGGTCGAGAGGGCGCCGTGAGGAGGTGGGGAGAGAAAGGATACACGGAGAACGACATAAAAGAGTAAAAAAAGGCCAAAACAAAAGAGTGCAAATAGTATTTCGACACGCGGTAAAGCTCCGCGGAAAAGCTCCGCGGAAAAGATTCCGGGGAAAGATATGTCGGAAAGGGGAGGGGGAGGAAACTGTTTCCATGGCTTCGGTCATTGAGGGGAGGGGGAGAAGCGCCGCTGAAGGGGACCTTTATAAGAAATAAACGATTAATCTGGACGCACCCGATTGCTGAAATAATGGCGAAGAAGGGATTAATTACGAAAAGGGGATGGCAAAGGCGTGGCCCTCCAGGAACTAAACGCCTAACTAATGGGGATGGAGATGGCGAGGGGATGAAGATGGCGAGGGGATGGAAACGGTTGCGGAAGAAACAAGCGTGGCATTTTAACGCAAAACGTCCCTCGTTTCGATAATAAGTTTAGGGAGGGTAATTAATGAAACGCACCGCAAAAAAATGAACGCTAGGGTTATTAATCTGAGGAAAAAGCACTGTAATTACTAGAGGTATGCTCACTAAGGAATCGAGAGATAAGGCTTTAACGTGAACATAAAGAGCCGAACAGGTTTTTCGGCGACGATAAAAGAATTAATTTGTATAATGTAAAGTAATTAAAAACTCCATAATTACATTTTATCTGCGCAGTGACGTCTTGATCGTGATTTGCTATCGGTTGACCAAACTCATCCATATAATGCGGCTTTAGCAGTTTCCAGTGAAAGTATAAATGTGGAGAAAGAGGTAATCATTTCGGGGTTGCAAACATCACTCCAATTTGAAACCTCCTGGATGGAAAATGAAACTTCTCTTTCATGCAAAACATTAACTCTCCCGGAATATTATTAGAGACAGAAAAGCGATATAAAATGGTTTCAACCTCAAAAGGAAAAGATCTCTGATAAATGTCGTCATAGAACCCAACATCAAACGTATGAAGTCGAAAAAGCGAGGGGAGAACGTGAGCATTCATTCATCCGTTAGTCAAGTGTCAAGTAGGCATCTCAGCCACGGAAATAGACGACGAGATACTGCCGACATAAGGTGTTAAGAGAGCGAACGTGGCACGTAAAAGAAACAAGACGGCGCAAATGTTTCCAAAAACTTCAATACAAAACGAAGATTCTCAAAACATTGTCCCAATTTCTCCTTTTGGTGCGGATTTAATAAACAAAAAGCAAACATAAAAAAGAGAAAGAGATTGGGAATTTTAGTATGGATAAAAAATTCCCAGTTGAAACGGAATAAAACAAAATTCCGAAGCGCGTAGGAGGATAGGATGGATCCGCGAAAAAAGCCATCTTCGAAACACGATCAAAAACACAGCGGCAACGTTGTTTTCGAGCCCCAAAAAGACGGCATTTTGAAGACTAATAATATCCACGGCCTTAAAAACAAACAGACATAGACGCTAAGAAGAACCGCCTCCGAAAGCCCAAAATGAGACGAAAATGTTCCCGACCCGGATGCGACGCCATCGAGATTCGATTCCACCAGCGGCGGCAAAAGTGAAAAGACACGCGTTATTATTATTTTCTCTCTCTCTCCGAGACGCATGCGCCGTACGGTGCAACGCGCACACACAAACACCCGTTATGGGGAGTGTTATGAGTCCGGAGTACGGATACACACACAGATACACAGACAATAACGAAACGCGAGGCGAATCTTCCGGTGCAGGTCAGTTGATTAAAAGCGAGAAGCACTCCCTCACTCTCTCACACCCACACACACCCTCTCTCCCCCTATCCACCACCCCTCTCCCCTTCTCATAATGAACGGGAAATGGAGAACCTCCCCCCCCCCCTTTCGCGCGGTTGGCGATAGGCAGATGGAAAGTTTGTGTGTGACGAGCGGTCCGCGACGGCGCCACTGTAGGGGAATGAAAAGCGACGGTTTTGAGCAGCGAGTGAGAGGGAGACTGAGAGGATGAGAAGGGGAGGAGAGAGAGAGAGAGAGAGACGAATTTAATTAAACTCACAGACTGTGAACACTGAAATTGAGTGTGCACCCCGTTTCTACTTTCGCGGAAATAACGCTAGAGGGCCGCTGGAGGGAGGTGGGAGGAAATAAAAAAAATAAACCAAGATCACGCTCATTAATTTCGAGAGAGCAAGTAAAAACTAAGCTGCTTCTGAACGGTTCAGTAACGGTATCGTCCCGGCGACGGAGCGATTTAATAATATTGCGCTCTCGGTGGAAAAAAACTCCCAATTTCTCTCTCCCGGCGAGTTATGACCCTAGGCACGGATCAAAATAGGCGCTATAAAGGAAAAATCTAAATTCTAATGACCAAATTTTCGCCAAACGAAATGATTAGGCTAAAATTAAATTTGGGGGCCGCGATATTTAATCCCAAAAGTATATATAAAATCGATTAATATTATATTAAGCAGGTAAAGATCGAAAATTGCAGTTGTCACGTAGTTTCTACATTTCATATCGGTTGGGTGCGCCTCGGATGAAAAGGATAATATTGGAATTGGCTGGGTCTTTGAAATTCTTCCCGAAAAAAATAGTATACGGATAGAGTGATAGTAGCGTGGAATAAATTGATATTAACGAGCCAGAATTGGCAACGAATTCGACATCAAGAAGTTTCTTTCGCCTGTAATCTTTCTCGACAAATATTTATGAAAAAAATCGCACTAATAAAACAATCACAGATGCTAGAAGCATGACAAACACTGCAATGGTAATACCGCAAGCTTCATCTTATTGTAACTCCGAAAACAAACTTCCATTCAAACATCATCCAAAAGCACACACGTTTACACATATCCGTGTGAGAAAAAATTAAAAATATGCTAAAAGGTTTTTAAAATCACAAAAGGAGGCCAAGAGTGATGATCAATTGACTGAGAGGCGTTATGACGAAAGGTTTGTTATGTAATGACAAAAGGCTACACCCCGGGGTAGTTTCAACATCATCATCCCTTCGCACTGAGACAAATCCTTCCACTACCCTTCACTCGGGGAGCATTTACAAGTTCTATCACATCACGACTAGTTCTCCTCAAAGAGAAAATATCCCTCTTCGCCAAAACCCACTCCAATCTCAGGACATAAGTTTATAATTTATCTCTTAATAATTTCCTCTCATACGAAAACGGAAAACTGCAACCGTCCATGAACGATAGCGATTTTATGGTCTCCGCCATTGGTCTGCACCAGAAATACGCACACGCTGACTCATTATCATTCGCACGGCGGTAGAATCTAAGTCAAGGCTGAAAATACTATGCGATGGCGGAAACCAGCGGCGTGTTGAAATTTCGAATAAGTTTAGGTGAACTGCAAAGAGGTGGAAAGTTCCTAGAGTGGTCGTCGGTCGTGCACCTCGGGCAGTGCGGAAGTTTCCACGCTTGGAGGCCACGGCGGACCCTATTTAGGAGACGCACACTCCGAGTTAATAAAAACAGTTTCAGCGCGGGCAAGCCGATGATCGTAAAGATAACACAATACTGGCACGCTGTCAAAACGATTATTATCTCAGATAGATACATCGCTTACGCAAAGCCTCGTGGTTATTAAGAAAACGATTACTTTGTTGTGAAACTTCAGCCACCCGAGTGCGTTTTGTCGCTAATAAAATTTCAGGAATAAAATATTTCTCGAATTAAACGTACTAGTTGGAAATTGATGCAATGGACAAAAAATTAAATATGGATTAATTATGGGCAAATGAGCGATAATTAGTTTGATTTAATTTTTATTGTTCAATGCGGCAAATAAATGTTTGTGAAAATATGAGTAGCAGCAAAAAGATTTCTTTGGACGCGGGAATTTTTAGTTTCCATTCGAAAATGCCAGTATGACATTCTCTTTTCAATAAGCAGAGAGATATGATGTAGTCCCTTTTAAGAATTTGTTTGCCCAATTTTCTTTATTTTCGCCAAATTTTCAATAGGGAAAACTGCTAGATCTACAATAATGCCCAAGAGTTTTTTTAAACTAAGTGACATAATTTGATAGCTTTAAAAATAAATTGATGTGGGCAACATATGACTTTCTCCATATTTATATGGCAAATTACATGTTGTTAGCTCTGGGATCGTTGTCAATATTTACTTCCGGTTGACAATTAAGAAAAGAAAAAGGAGCGTTACCAAGACGTAACTAAGCGTCAATTGTTAACAATAGTCTTCGGTAGGCGGTATGGTGGTCGCAGCTAAAATATAAGATATCTCTTAAACAATGCATTATGTGGAAAAATGTATCAACAAAGGTTGTAGAAAATGAAATTTCCTACAACTTTTATTCCAATAAGTTTTTACATTTATCAAATATTAAAGCAAATATTTCAAAATAACGGATAAGTGACAAGAGTAAACAACCACTTCCGGTAGACCGAGTTTTACCAAAAACTAATCAGATCTTCAAACTTTTATAAAAATGTTAAATATAAAATTTTGCGTTGACCTGATTAATAGTTTTTGAGTTAGAGCGCCCACAAAAATCTATCACATACAGACCGACAGACATTATCGCGAAACTAGTCGGAGCGTGTTCAGGGAACCTTAAAACATGTATTACCGTTGAAATCTCGTGTTCGACTTTTTTCATGAAAACAATACTTTCTCATACTACGAATATGGAGAAAGTAATAAGAGTAAAAACATGAATAAAGAAGAGGGTTCCCTTGGCTGTAAAAACCATGCAAAGAACATCAAATAGAAAAATTAGTTAAGACGATAGAACTTTGGATTAATCTATTTAGTTTCTAAAATTTTATTACCCAAGTGCCAATGAATGAACTCATTTTTCACGGAACCACATTTAACTGCAGTCATACGGCGGACACAAAGAGGCTCACAATTTCTGACGTATTTCGTATGTGGGCTTATCAGGCTTATCTCTCAAAGCACGCCTCCTCCACTCCGCGACGCGTGCCTCCCCCTCCCTCCGCTCGCCCTTGGAATTCTGGGGCATTTCGAGACCGACATTATCCGCGGCTGAAAGAATTTTCAGCCTCGCGAAAGATATAACTGACCCTGCTTCCTCAACTACTTATCGACGCCTTCGACCTTTCCCTCGCCCGGTCACTATCACTTCCTTTACTTATGTTAGTAAGTCTCCTTGAGTAGGACCGTTCGATCGACACTTTCTATTTGACTCAACCACATAGATTCGGCCACGCCGATGAACGTTATACTCTGGAAATTTTATAGACAAGTTCCTCCGTCCTAAGTTCTCTTCACCATCGCTGTCTAGTTTATGCCAATACGTTACTCGCAGGGTCGGCCCGAGGTATGGGTGAGCAGGACGACTGCCCGGGGAGCCAGTTTTGGGGGCGCTATCCCGATCATTCATCTATGCATTACTTGCAAGTGAATAAATATTTGGTACCTATTTATATCGAGGAATTGCATTGCATTGCTTTTAAATTTTCATTATCAATAATTTTTACAGAGCGATGAATAAATTAACATGTACTTTGTAAATATCTCAACGAAAGTTAACGGGGGAGAGTGCTGAGTGCTATCTCCCCCGGGGCGCCAAAATTCATCGGGTCGCTCCTGGTTACTCGGAACATGGTTTAGTGGCCGTCGGTTTTTTCAGTGTCTCCCAATACTCGAGCTTTAATTGAGTCAATTATGCATGGAGAATGGATGCATGGAGAAAGGATGGTCCATGATATTCAAAAAGCGATTTAATCCCATCTAGAGTTTGAACACATTATATAAATGGTGAGTTGGAGTTCATATTCAATTTACTCATTCTTCTTAACATATACATAGCGATATTACAACAAACGAAGGGAATACCGCAATCCAAAACAACTTCTATCGATCCATTACAGAAATGGACGAACATTGCATAGTAATTCAATGCCTTTAAGTATCGCCGTTAAGTATTAATATTTTTTATTGGTCTTAATTAAATACGCCGATTATTTGATTTTAAAAATTGTCGATGAATAATTTGGGCTTAAAAATTTTACAATACAAATAAAATTCCATTAGACTCATACATTTCAATATCAGGTTTATTTTAACGGATTCGGTTTTATAAATAAAAATGTTTATACATATATTTAACTCGCCCAGATATAATGAAATGAAAATCTTAATTCTCAATTTTCTGCGAAGTACATCAACTGCGTGATTATTATATATAGCCCTAAAAGATAAAAGATTTAATTTTGCAGCTTTACCAACAAGGCAGGAGTTTCCAACCCATTCAAGCGAAAGCCAATATATTTCTGCAAAAATAGGAATCCAACTGTCAAAACTGTTAATTGTGCTCTTCAATGGACTAGCAAAAAAGCAAGCAAAAAATTAAATTACTGGTTCAGACTGCCAAAGAGCACGCCGTTGATCGTGAGCACCAGGCGGGAAAGAAAATTCTTGAGAAATGAAAAATTATCCAACTTTCGGTGCGTCGATTGTTAGAGCCAATTTGACCGCGTTCTATGGGATAGAAATGAGTGACGTGAGGAGGGAGGGGGGGGGGGGCGTCTCCCATATTGTCGTTCACACACATCTTACGTCATAACCGGAAAAGGGCGAACTTGTGGCGTATTTGATTGGCGGGATTTTATCCGTCTCTTAGCTCAATTTTATTTGAGTCGTGATTTTGAACGAAGCTCTTAAGTGTCTATATGAAGTCGACAAGTGATCTCAGCTGCGAAGAGAAGGCGAAACGATCTCTCAACTCAACTTCCCGCAGCGAAATTAAACAATTAGCAATTCAACCGATCGATGTGGAAATTTAAAATGTGGAACTTAAATAACTAACGTTCATCAATATTCTTAGTAAGGATACCTTCGCGACTATTTTTAGATTTCATGTGAATTTTTCAATACTATCTCCGTGGAGGCAATTTAGGCCTATAAAAATGACGTTTAGTTTTCTTGAGCTAAATCTATATAGTTTCTTTTGATATACTTAATAAATATCTGGGATTTTCGTCGATTTAACCATCTTTTCCCATTCCAGGTGCGTGTGATTTTTAAATCCTTCCGTTACACTGTATGATTTTCCTGAGTGAATTTCCCGAGTGTTTTTTTTCACTTTTGCAAGATCCATCTTGTCCACCAATGTGAAGTGATATAGCCATTACGAGGTTTAGTGTAGTGTTGTGCAATATAGCGTGAACCGCAAGAGGAATTGCTCTTATTGTTAGTAGAGAGAGAGAGAGAGAGAGAGGAAGTCTTCCGCCGTTGGATACTTTGCTGTGTAAGGTAAGGAGACGACGTCGGTTTTAACGAACAAAGCCCCTCAATTCCCGGTTTTTACTTTCTGCATACGTAGTATACTAGGGGAAAGTAGGGGAAAGCACTGTTTTCATGAAAAAATCGATTTCGAGATTTCAACGGGAATACACGTCTTGAGGTACCCTGAACACGTTTTAACCATTTTCTCGATGATATCTGTTTGTATGTATGTGGTAGGCATTCAAAAACTAATAATCAGGTCAACGCGAAATTTCATATTTGACATTTTTGTTAAAGGGACAAGAATTGATTAGTTTTCGGTAAAAATCGGTCAACCGGAAGTGGGTGTTTACTCTGGTCACATCAGTTTTTTTTCAAATATTTAATTTAATACTTAATCACTGTAAAAAAACTGGAATGAAGCTTGTAGGAAATTTCATTTTCTACAACTTATATTCGAAACATTTTTCCATATAATGAATTGTTTAAGAGATATTTTAAAAATTATATTTTTTAGCTGCTACCACCACCACCTGGAGGAAACTATTGTAAACATTTGACGTTTAATTACGTCTTAGTAACGCTCCTTTATATTTTCTTATTTGTTTGAGCTTGGTGGCTATATCCAATAACAAAAGGCTACGGTAAGAGTTTATGTCTGTTCTTTGTAAAGCCTTTGAATTTTTCTCTGTTTCTTAAAATATTTATTATCATTTAACCTATTTGGAATTTTTAGAAATACCTATTACAGGTATGGAGAAAGTCATGTGATGGCCACATCAGATTTTTTCATTAAAGTAGCGTGTGTCGTTCCTGGCCAGGCGTTCGATCAAAACGTGTCCTCAGAATGCGCGATAAGCATACGCCTATATTAGTTATGGGTCGAAGGAGGTCAAGTGAATGCAAAAAATAAAATAATTAAGTTTTAAGTGTAAAGAAGGCTTCCATAAGACGCATAAGTGGGACGCAAAACGTTTAGAATGGGCAGTTATATGAAGAGAATGTTTTTATGACATTGAATTATTGCCAGGAATATATCATTATTGCACAACTGGATCAACTGGTTCTGCAAAACTCAAATGAACTCGAATGAGCGCGTACGAAAAAAATAATGAATAATAATATGGAAAATTTCTTTTGTTTTAATTGATCGAAAAGGAAATGAAAACATTGGGCAGCATTCTGGGCTAACAAAACGATGGCGCACGAGGCACCTCTATGTAGTAAACGTACATTGCGACAAATAATATACGATTTTTATCATTTCTATCGTTTATAAAACGCATAAAGAGGAAAACTGCTAATTTGACTTCAAAGTTTGAACATTGATGCATGCTTCGATTACGCTGCACTGAAATTCTACAAAAATACAATTTATAATTGTCAGTGGCGCAGTTGAAATAAGACCAAAGTAGGCAATGGCCTAGGGGCGGAGAGATTTCAGGGGGGCAATAAAAACAAAATTTCAGGGCGGGAATAAAAAAATTAATATTACGCAGACTTTTGATGAATTAAACTCTTACAATCCGCAGACGGACGGACAGACAAACCATATACACGAGCGATTCTTTTAAGAAAAAAGCGCCAAAAAGGGCGCGGAAAAATAATCTGACCTAAGGGCGGGAAATTTCCAAATTCACCACTGATAACTGTGCACACGTACATACTTCACGACACACCAGATGAAATGCGCTCAAGGAATTAGTTTAGATACTATGACGAATTTATTTACTTTCAGCACATTGTATTCCAAATGGATCAAGGTACTTAATCGACGAGTAAAAATATGTTATCCCATTTCTTTAGCTCACAGTGAACTCAATACAATTGTCCATATCTGGAGTAGAGGGAAATCGGCGATTAGGAAAATAAGGATCCTTTTCTTGATCTCGTAGCGAATCTGTTTCAATTAAATGTAGTTTCACACGACTGGTTTCGTTCCGTCTCTAATTCTCATTTGATGCTTCGAGCCCTACAGATGGCATGGATGTTTTTGTTAATTATTCCGATCGAGATTTTAGAGGTGACTCGTCAGTTTGGATTTCACCATTAAAATATGCTATCGTTATTGTTCTCTTTTGCATGGCAATCCTATATCATTTACACCAAAAAAGGAAAGCTGGCAGGGAGCTCTCCAGTTCGTATAACTAATACAACTGTGATACAATTTTAATTTACGTATTTCAAGTTAATGGACGAGGCCGAGACTTACTTCATTTGTTTAATTTAACAAGCTGCTCACAAACCTTCGTTACCGACCTTTTACAACGAGCGTGACAAAGTTAACAAAGACGATTACATACAACCATGCCCTCGGCAGGATTCGAACCCGCTATCCTAGCATAGGACTAACTTAACTACCCCTCCGCCAAGGCACACATCAAACACCAAAACAGACGCTTCCGTGAAATTCTTTTTCTTTACAAACGAAAGATTATTCGATCGGTTTTTCGAGGCACGTCTCTAAAACTGGCATCTCGATAGAAAGCCTCGGTAACTTCCATCTCGGCCGAAGGATGGCTGCGAAATTAATCCCAGTGAGCAACCGGCTCCACAAAGCAGTTTCGAGAGCGAGAGAGTGGCAAGAGATAACGGAGGAGAGGAAATTCTTTTCATGTTCCACGAGGGAAGGGGAGAGGGGGGAAAAATACAAAATTTGATATATCCCACATCAGCGCTTCTGTCACTTTTTCATCGAGCACACGTGAAAAGGGACGGAGTGAAAGAGAAGGGAGGGATACATACATAAGTGTATATATATATATATATGTATGTGTGTATATATATGTACATATATATATATATATATATATATATATATATATATATATATATAAAGAGAGAGGAAGGCAGGAATAGAAGGATCAAGAGGTGGCGGGTAAGAATGCGACAAAGCGAAAATAATATCGGTCTGTGCAGGTGATGGAGCAGAGAGGAGGGAGACTCCGAGGCGGATGATTGCATTTGGAGGAGTGAGATGGGAGGAGGGCGGGGTAGAGCGCGTCTCAATAGTCGAGGGAGTGGAAATCCTCCCTTGGGAGCCTCCCCCGGATCCCGTCGAAAGGCGAAAAGAGGGAGGAAAATGTCCGGACGAAAGAGGATGTCGCACGAGGCAAGGTGGAGGTGCGGGATGGAGGCATAAAAGGCCCCGAAGGCATTCAATCCGGGTTAGGAAAGAAAGAGGAGGAGGGTATGGAGAGAGGATATAAAAAAATCACGCGTAGATGCTATATACGGGTAGGGAGAAATCTAGCGGGGACGTCGAGGGATGGATAAATTGCGTGCGAGACTCGCTTCGATAGGGAGATGCTACGCATAAAGACCATACGAAATAGAAAAATCGCCTTTGTCTCTATCGCGAAAACTTGATGACTTCGCCATCGAATGATAAACGAGCGGAGCAAGTAAGGATCCGAACGCAGCACCGTTTCTGTTAAAAAAAGAAATAGAATTGTACAGTAGCAAAAAGTACGTGCATAGAAATTTCCTTAGAATTCGTCACTAGAGTTTATATCAACTACGGTGCCGATAAAAAATAACGGAATGCCATCGAATTATGCAAGCTATGTAACGAAGGCTAATTCCGGCAACGTTAAAAGAGAAAAGAGCTCATATACGCATCGACCGTGTCGGTAATTTCTCCTGCAATGCGGCGTTATTGCGATTGCAATTCTGAGGCAAATTAAGCATTAAATATCGCGAGATCTTTTGCATGATGAGGCAAATTTCCATTCGCAATAAATTTGTATTCTTGACGTTAAAAAGGACAAATAAAAACAAAAATAAAAATGTGATAAAGGTAGGCTAAGAAGTTATTTACCAAAGAATTGTAACGCTATTTTTAGGCGCTTAATAGTAACACTGCGTCAGTTTAACTCACTTAAACTTGGAATAAGGAAATATTGTTAAAAACTGTTTTAAAATGATTTTTATTAACGTCAAAATGTAGTAAATGTTAGAAATGTGTAAATTAACAAATAGGCCGCAATTTTCTTTGTGCTCGCGACAGATGGATTCTTGCAAAATATGCAGAGTGGAGGTTTTCCTTCTCTTAGAATAATGGCACAAATGACGGTACTTTCTTAATATTTGTAGCTCTGCCGCTTGATGTGTTTCAGAAACCTTTTTTTCCTCTCCTAAGGCTTTGCAAATCATAGCTTTCAGATCACTACTTAAGTTTGTCAAACTGAGTCTTCTTTTTTGCCATCGGCACGTCAGCCCCTTGTGAAACTCTTGTAAAACTTACAGCCGATAACAGTGACTGGAGAAAAATAACGTGTTGCTCCTTTGACAGCACATAGACGACTAACAAGAGGAACCACCGCTAAGAGAAGGAGGAGCGTGTTTGAACACGAACAGCGTTAAAAATATTTCGGAAATGTGTGAGTCAGAGTGACTCGTTACCATTCTAGGGTTAACGAGGGATAATCTAAAAAGGAATCGATTCTGATCAATAAAAAGACCAATGCAACCGACTACTTTTTCCTTTTACGCCGCAAGGTGGCGGGCTAATCGTACACGCGGCCATTTTTCAAGTTCATAGCCGTTTGGCAACATGATTATGCAGTTGAAAAAGGTTCTTAGAATCAGTGGTAATTTATATAAAACCTGTTTCTAAAACTCAGGATGACAAAATGTTTGCTGTAAAAGGAATCCATCGCCGAATACAAGGCGTGTACGATTTCTTTTCTCTCTCTTAACACTAAATATTATACGCGAGCTTGAAATTCGTGCGGGGCGGCGCCCTACGGGTAGGAGAATGACGGTTGAGCGCGACACATCCGAGATGACACCGGCTGCGACTGATACCAGAGAGAGGGAAAGAGAGCGTGAGGAACAATGAGACGTGATGCATTATTACGGGGAGCTATATCGCAAAGCTTTTGTTTCCGAGAATTCGCGCTCGCCCACTTTGCGACGTAATTGACGCGATTATCGCGACACAATGGGAGAGACGGATGAACCTCGCGCGGGGACGCGTGCCCCGAGGACGACGGGAAAAAGGGACTTCGATAACCTCCTCACCGAAGGCCACGTTTCGAAGCAATCGACGCGATCGGAAGGAAAATTGAGGTTTTCGGTGGGGCCCCGTTAGAGGACTCTCCGCGATCCACGGTTTCCTCCTCACCCATTGGTGTCCTCCCCCACCCCCTATCGCTAGCACCCAGAAACACGGCGTCGCAACGAACAAACGAATAAATAATATAATTTCCTTCTCTGAGGCGATCGATCACGCAACGAGGCCGGTTCCAGGAGAAAGGCTCGTGACTCGATCACGCAGGCGCCATTATTCAGACACGCAAATAGGGAGAGAGAAGAGGAAAAGGGGTGAAAGGAGGGAGAAAAAGGGAGGAAAATAGATGAAGGGAGAGAGGAAGAGAGTAGGAGGGAGATGGGTGGTAAAGGGGTGAAGGGAGGGAGGAAGAGAGAAGGGGGAGATAGGAGATAAAGGGGCGAAGGGAGGGAGGAGGAGAGTAGAACGGGGGTAGTAGGAAAAAAGATGAAAGGAGAGAGGAAAGGGGTAGGAGGGAGATGGGAAGCAAAGGGGTGAGGGAGGGAGGAAGAAATAAGATGAAGTTAGGAGGTAAAGGGGTGAGGGAGAGAGGAAGAGAGCAGAAAGGAGATGAAGGGAGAGAGGAAGAGAGTAGGAAAGGAGATGGGAGGTAAAGGGGTGAGGGAGGGAGGAAGAAAGAAGGGGGAGATAGGAGATAAAGGGTTGAATGGAAGAGGGAGGGAAGGGGGGATATGATGTAAATGGGTGAAGGGAGAGAGGAAGAGAGTAGGAAGTGGATGGGAGGTAAAGCGGTGAGGGATGGTGGAAGAAATAAAAGGAAGTTAGAGTAAAGGGGTGAGGGAGAGAGAAAGGGAAGGGGGAGATAGGAGGTAAAAGGGTGAAGGGAGATAGGAGGTAAAAGGGTGAAGGGAGAGAGGAAGGGAATAGGAGGAATATGGGAGGTAAAGGGGTGAGGGAGGGAAAAATAAGAGGAAATTAGGAGGTAAAGGGGTGAGGGAGAGATGAAGAAGGGAGAGATATGAGGTTGGGTTGAATGAATGAGGGAGGGAAGGGGGATATAGGAGGTAAAGGGGTGAAGGGAGAGAGGAAGAGAGTAGGAAGGAAATGGGAGATAAAGAGGTGAGGGAGGGAGGAAGAAAGAAGGGGAAGTTAGGAGGTAAAAGGGTAAGGGAGGGAGGAAGAGAGAAGGGAGAGATAGGAGGATAAGGGGTGAAGGGAGGGAGGAAGAGGGAGATAAAAGGAAAAGGAGTGAAGGGAGGGAAGAAGAGTGAGGGAAATAGGAATAAGATGGGTATAGAGAGGAGGGAAGCGGGAGGGAGAGATGAAGCAAGGCGATGAAGAAGGGTGTGGAGAGAAAGGAAGTGACTCGGAATGGAGTGAGAAGGAAAGACGGAAAAGTAAAGAAAAAGAGGGAGGAGAAAGCGAAGAGGTTAAGGAGCATACGCGGGAATAGGCTTCCTTCGAGAGAAAAACAAAAGAGGGATTAAGAAAGAGGCAAATAGGAAGATAAAGCGGATACGACAAGCAAAGCGTCTCTGGGTACCCAAAGACTAATCGGCCGTTCCCTTTTTTCCGCACAACCCGATGGATGAAACAGCTAGCTCGCTTTGTTACACATTTGTGTCGACTAACCATTTTTTGCGCGACTACTGCCGGTCATGCAGGAACCGTACGCAAGTTATTATTCGGCTATCTAAGGCATTACTTCGCGGAATTTATTAGCTTACATCATCGCTGCGACACGAGAAACTTGGTAACTTCCAAACAAAAAAATTAACCTTTAATCTGCACCGGTTTCGCCATTGCTTGATGATGCTGTTAAAGCTAAACCGGTCGTGAATAACGATTTTTTTTGTGGAAGTTAATCACCTCCTCGTGCGCTGGCAGCTATGTACTCTCGAAAAATTTTATTTGGACGCAGGTTTATTTCTCGACGTACAAAAAATGGCTGCTCTACTGCACCGAGGAAAAGCATCAAGTTTTAACAAATAAAATAAAAATTATCCTCATGAGATGCACTTCAGGCATTCGGTCAAGCAGTCGAGGTATTCTTTCTTTGTGGACACAGCTTGATATTTTGCAGACACGAAATAAACTGAAAATATTCGTCTCAAAAAGATAAATATACCAAGGCAGAGCAAAAAAATATAGCAAATAAAATAAAAATTATCCGCGTGAGATTCACTTCAGGCACTGTTCAAACAGCTAAGATATTCTTTATTTGTGGACACAGCTTGATATTTTACAGACAAATAAACTGAAATATTCGTCTCAAAAATATAAATACCAAATTGAGAAATAAATAATAAACTTTGTCCGCAACCTGGATTCGCAACAATCATAAGGCTTTCTCTTAAACTAAAAATTCAAAACAACATCGCCAAATTTCGAATTCCTCGAGCGAAAAACGGTTCGCAGAGCGCGAGGTCATATCGCCAGCGATAAAGAATGACGCATCGAGCGAGGTGGTGGGTCGAGGCAAGGGTAGGGCGCGGGGATGGGCGCAAAGGAACATGGGGAGGAAAGCGTTTATTGGATAATGAAGGCGTGAGATGAGGAAGCCTCTCCGGGGTGAAAATAAAGGGAACGAGGAGAGAGGACGGGGGCGAAAAAGGAGTGGGCCAGTTATAGGAGAGAGGAGGGAGGGAGGGAGGCGGAGTGTACGTGATGGGATGGGAGGGAGTGGGGAAAAAGAAGCCCTCCGGGGAAGAAATAAAAGTATCCCTTGAATACAAGGAGCAACAAGCGGTAAATAAGTTCGATCGCCTCACTCCCTCCTCCTCCTCTGGGAGATTATCTCCAGCTTGATTCCAAACATCGCTCTCCTCCTCCTTCCCCCCCTTCCTCACCTCACCTACCCACCGCCTCTCTCTCTCTCTCGCCTCTCCACTGCCATCCGCTAAACTACCGCAAAACGAGCGTCGGCTACGAGCAACAGCTCCGCATTTTCTGGAACAGCCCGATATGGCATCTCCGTACTCCCATTATGAAAAATGGCGAAATGAGAGCGACATAGTTTCGGGATAGAGTCGGGAGAGGGCGGTAGAGTTCGTTCTGGGGTTCGTTTTTGTCGCAAAAAAATCCCCTCTTTGATCTAGCTGGCAACATTTCAGGGCCAAAACCTCCTGAGCCTGAGGCTGCTAGAACTCTCACATTGAATGAGAAGCATAAAATTGCATTCAAATGTTTAATTTAGATTGCGTCGAGGAAATGAATAACCGAACTCAATTTATGTTTTGCGCTCACTATATGTATAAGAGTAATAAACAAAACATTTATTCGTATAAAATGCCCTTCGAAGTGTTCTGTAAAATCCGATTTCTTTATGGCCGTTATTTCCCTTACTTCTACACAACGTCGCAAAAAAACTAAAAATTAATGCATTTAAGGATACATATAAGTTGAACGGCATCGATAGTCATAAACTCAGACGCTAATTCCGGAAAAAAAGCAGCCTTTATCAGTAGTGATTCTCCGATTTTCATTCATCCTTGCCCATCATTGCTTAAAAAACAGCTGCTGCTTTTACTGCTCTTTTCTGGTATTTTATAATTTGTAGTATTTCCAACGTAAAGGACTCTGTGCTGTTTCTGGAACGATTAAATCAATGGATAATTAATTTATTATAAAAAAGGGTACCAATTTAATAAATCGGCAAGTAACCAAAGATGATGGCTATTTTGTACCCATAATGCGTATCTGGTTATATCTACGATGTTATGGCGACTAGAGCAACTTAATTTATTAATTGAATTCCAACCATACAGCGAGCTCTAGCTTTAGTTTTTTAATCAACACTCATTGTGAAGTTACGAAACACATAAGCGGAAATTATCGCTAAAAGTTTTCCACGACACTATACAGATAGGCAGAGAGAGACTAGAAATCATTGCACGAAAATGCGGTACCCACTTGAAAACCACACTTGAGGAAACTTTAAAAAAAAATTAACTTTCCGAGGATACCATAATAACGAGAGATCATTCAGAGCATTATTTACCAAAATAATGCAACACTTGCTAGGAGGGGGTGGAGATTTCTAAAAATTTCTCAACCACCATACACACTGGTTGCAATCAGCTAATTTGCTTTAAACCGCATTTCATTTCATTTCGTCGACGTCAGCCGCGTGACGCAATCGCATCAGGAAATTCAAACCGCAAGCTACCTCAGCGAATGGACGAATTGACTTTGAAATCCAACCGCTCATAATATCGACGGCTTTTTGTCCCCGGGGCGCCGATTGGCGGGCAACGTTCATTTTTATCCAAATTGATTATGGCGGCTAAATCTCGCGCTTCCCACGCGGTCGTTTTTCGACCAATCGCGAAACGGGAGTCATTACGGAGCAATTAATTATCGATGTCTTCGGGAATCATGAAAAACCGCACCTTTGTGTTCTCACAAATACGCAAACCAAAACGTTATCGCGTAGAACAAACACGCCAACGACAAACAAACTGCCGGAGGATTGAAACTCAGATTTCAAACCAATCTGATTTCAGTGGGCACTTCTCTCGGTGCGGCGAAAATCACTTTCTCTCACTCGCCATGTGTAATTTCAGAAGGCTTAATAAGCTGTTTCGACCGAAATAATATTATCGGAGGGCGGAGATTATCTTGATAAGCCGTTTACGAATAAATGCTAATTTCATAAATGAACACGGAAAACGTCATTTCCATCACGAATATTAAAATGCCTTTTACTTGGGATTTATAAAAAAAATACGATTAAATGACCTTCCGCTTATCTTGCAAATTCTCGGTCACAGGATAAAATATTAAGACTGCAGGATTCATAAAACGATGAAAGTGATACATATTATATTGTAATCGATATTAACTATCATATTCGGATTTGTTAATTGGTCATGTGGCGTGATAGTGTATTAGATAGTCGTGAATATTAGCTTATGTGCTTCTATTTGTTACTGTTTGTAAAAGGCCGTGAAGCGCTGCACAACATTTAACGAAAAATGAATCGAAATAAATAAAACTACCAAATAAAATAAACAACACGAAATAGTATTTTTAATAGAAAACCTTAGCTAATTTCCACAAGTAAATGCGAAACACGACAGGTTTCGGTGAATAATCACCACCATCATCATCATCTGCAGAAATTAGCAAACGTTTTATATTAAAAATACTATTTCGTATTGTTTATTTTATTTGATTATGGAATTCCACGAAGTCTCGGCCTTGTCCATCAACTGCAAATAAAACTACATTAATGCAAGGGCATAGTTAGTAGAATATAACGACGATTGAAATAGGATTGAAAGTTTTGCTTTAATTATATAGTAATCCGTTTTTATGCAAGAAACAAAGTTAAGCATCTTCTTCGATAATTATTACTTAAGAATTTGTTTGTAGGTTACGACGTAATGATTATTTTTAGCCGTTATTCCTTTAAACGTTATACACCATCAGATAAGAACAGCGTAAATTATCAACGGAAATGTGAGAAGAAATTTTCGACTCATTTGCTCCGATTTGGTTTTTGTTTGAATGATTTTTGTTCGTGTTGCGGTTGATAAATGCTTCTGTTTACTAAAATTACTCAAAATGTAAAGAGTTCATCTAAATTAATTTTCATGAACTACGACGATCTAATATCATATATCATGTTACAAACAATCGAAACCTTCTCAAGCGCTTCTGCAAAAGGAAAATATAATCAACGGAATCCTATTTTGCAAACTAACTCCAAATCTAGAAATACCGAGACGAAAGGTTCACAAAACTTCAAAACAATACATCCAGACAACCTCATAGATTTATCAGTTCTCGTTCCATTAATAATCCAATCAAAAATATTATTTCTCTTAATTTGAAACATTTGGCAAGTCAAAGGCGATTTTTGCGAAAAAAATCGTTTTAAACCGACTGGGTATTTCGTCAACTCCCGAGCATGCGAATCTCCATGCAAGATGTAACATTTCATCGAGGAAAAAATACAACGGATTTCCTGAGGATTTCACAATGAAAGGACAGGAGCCTTGTTTTTCACCAAACAAAATAAGGTTAATATAAAGCGCTCAACGCGTAATTTCCCATTAAAGCGTTTTTTTATTCCGCCTTTAACGGTTTTGCACGTGTCATCGCATAGGATAAATATTATAATTTTTTCTTTAAACTCCGAAATAAAAAATTAATCATCAAAAACGCGAAGTTCTCTCTTTTCCTGGACCTTAATTTTGAAGAGACGTGACGATCAAATCCGCAAAAAGCTCGGGAGCGCAGAATAGGAGAGAGAGATTTACCGCCCATTGTTGAATCGCGTGGATGATTACGGAACAACACCGCCGCTACCATCGGGGACCAATAGAATGATGGCGGCAATGGGGGAAAGGGGAGGAGGAGATGGAGTAGAGAGGGGATGGAAGGGGGAGGAGGGCAATATTCTCGCCCTTCCGACATCCGTGCACACCTCCCTCAGAGCCGGACGGATGGAAATTCGCCTATTTAAATTGAGTTCGAATCCCAACGGTTTGGATGGGTCGCGGGAAAGGGAAGGGGAAGGAAGGAAAGAGAGAGAGAGAGAGAGAGATGAGAGGGACGTGAGGGAGAGAGAGGGAAGATCCAATAACTTCGCCAGGGCAACGGATTAATGAGTGTTCTGGAATTCCTGCGATTCTGAAAACGACCGCTCCGGGCATTGACGAATACAATCACTGGGAGTCAGAGAGAGAGGGAGAGAGAGAAAGGGAGAGAGAGAGAAAGGGAGAAAGAGAGGTGGAGAAAGGTGATATGTATGGGAGACTCCGGAGAGATAGGGAAGGGGGCTAAAGCGAGCGACAGGTCAGAAAGGTTTACGGTTATGGCGATTTTCAACGGCCAATATGACTGCTTCCCGCTAACGTGTTTTTCCCCGTGCCACCCACGCCACGCCCAACCCCCTTCACCCCTCCACTCCCTCTGTCCGCCCCTAGCCGCACCCCTTTCCCGGATGAACCCGACTCCCCCGCCGTCTCTCCGAAATCCTCCCCCAACCGCCGCCATACCTTCCGGACATGCGAAATGCCTGAATTACAATACCATAACCACTCCATCTCGCAGGCGACGGAGGCATAATGCAGAAATCCCTCGAAAAAGCTTTCCAATGCCTCGGAATCTTCCATGCGCGGAATCAGAACGGATAATTTTTCAGCGGCGCCCGTGATATTTTCCCTCGTTCATCCTCCCCGCCCGGTTAAAACTGCCACGGTTTGATTTTCGCGGAAAGAAAGGATATTCGCGCCCGCGCGTTTTGAAATTCGAGGATGTTTTTTTTGCTAAGTTCGGATTGATGGCCTACGTCGAGTCCATGAAGGACGGCGGAAATGTATTAGTTCGCTTTGAAATTTAGAATGAGAATTGGAATGCAGCTATCCCAGGCGTGGTTTGAGTGACGTCAGCGAGGTTGAATCGCTCTCCCTCCCACGTCCCAAAAACATACATACGAATGGAAATGATAGCGGACTAAAATCTGCCTCGATTTTGCCGGCAATAAACACGAACAAAAAAAAGGAAAGGACTTTAAGCCAACGCAGTGTGGAGTCGACCGCAGTAATACACATAACAGACACGCAAAACATTTTACGGTTACAAAACACGGCTAATGGAAGGTAATCCGGTACATGTTGTGTTTAAATATCCGGCAAAAAGAGAGATGCATGTTTATTTTATTTGTGATACCAACAGCGCTCACACGAAACGGAAAACAATTAACTCGACGATAGAACCGAACGATATTTCCAGGAAGTCATTAGTTTACATAAGCGCATTGATTTCCGACGATGGATGAATTCCATGGAACACGAATCTAAACGTTGTTTCATTAAATTTTCTAGTAATTTCTATATCGAAAAACTCCATCAGCACTCCGTTCACAGGGTCGCGATTAAACATTAAAATGGGTTCTTCACATCGCTCTGTACTCCGCAACCTCATTCATCTCTTGTTAACTCTTTTTTCCATTTTGAAATCATCTAATAGCGGAATCTTTTATTTTTCTCTTGCACGTTTGACTATAAAATATTTTATGGACAAGCATTTACAGTGAAATCCTTTTCACGGTCAGAGAAAGTAGTCAAATAATCAGGGCAACGCGAGTACAAAACACGAAGCTGAAAGAATAAAAAAAAATTAAACGCTGTCCTTTATTTTCTCCTTTCATTTTACTCACTCCCATCCATCATCCTCCGAAATTCATTAGCATATCACGAAATATTAAAGTCAATCTTTTCTCAATCTTCACTCTCTTTATTTTCGTTATTTGTTTAATTTCCGTCACTCTTCCGACCTGAATAACGCGTCATTTCTTCTCACTTTCCACGAAAGCTCAAATTTTCACTCGGCACGTTTTACCACCGAACTAATAGTTTTTTTAAGAATTACGACTAAAGTATATTACTCGACAAAACGACAGACTGCGCGAAACAGCAACGCGCGTAAATGTTTTCCCGCTGTAGTCACTTGTTAACCGACTCATCCGAAACGACCGGAGGGTTAGAAATACCACGCGATCGAAGCGAAAAAAATTCAGGGAATTCCGTAGCAGAATCGGATAATGCGTGGAAGCGTAGTATATCTGAATAGAAAAACCGAACAGGAATAACATTAGCGATGGAAAGGACCGATTTCGCCCCGTGCGGTTACGCCACCAACGCGAAGATATCGAGAGAGAGAGAGAGAAAGAGAGGGGATGTATATGGAGTAAGGGTAAAAACGAAAACGACTCTGGGATTACATTGGGCAGCGAGGATATAATGCGAGCGCTCCCATAAATCCGAGATGGCGCCGCAAATTTCGCTTCCAATGACAGTAATTTCGCTCGGTCGCAGTCGAAATTCGGCGTTCTCTCTCACCCCGTTCTAAATTCTCTCCTCGCGTCCGATGGGGGAAGAGGAGAATTGAGGGGAACCCACCCCCGCTGCCCCCTCCCCTCTACCGCCATTTTCATCTCCCATTCACCCCTCGCCCCACGCACCGCTGCGCGGGTCAGGGTTATCGAAACGTCCCGCTAATTGCTTAAATGACTAATTCACGTAGGACCTCGGCAGAGGCGGGCCGAGAGGGCCCGAGGTGCGAGGTCCCACGAGATCGGGCGGAAGAAGCGATCGCTCCAAATCGTTGGCAATCAACGCGGCGGCGTAGTAGACAGAAGTGGTGAATCATAAGCGTTTGGGGATTTATCGAAACGCGCGTATTAAAATGTATATATACACATGTTAAAAGGCGTTGAATAAAAATGCTTCATTTTGATCAACTTTTTAAAACGACGCGTATAACCATGCACAAATGGCATTTTTTATTCAAGAACAAGCACTTAAAAATACTTGTCTAAGATATCTCCAATAACCACAACAAGGTTATAAAATAACTATTGGTGATACCTAGACAAGTATTTTTTAAGTGATTGTTCTTGAATTTTTCAGTCATAAGACGAGCTCGATAATTACGTTGAAGAATTTTTTTATGTTAAGGTTTCGAAGTTGTTTCCAAAAAACAAATCTACATAATAATCATAACTAGAACAACTAAATATGTATGCGTCAGGGGTCTGTAAAACGTTTTCTCCAAAAAGCACATCCTTGTCAATGACACAACAACAAATGCAACCTACTGGCGAATAAGTAGTGCCGAGATAAATAACAAGATGATCAAAACGTAACTTATGATGTCTACTTTCCACATAATACTCATTTCATACTTATATTAGCTTTAATACCTTTAAAATCAAATCAAATGAACTGCTCTTTGGGTTCCCAAATTTCTCAATTTAGCGTCATATAACATTACAAATACATTTGAACAGAAAACTAAATTGATCACGCGTATTTGTGTGGCAAAAATAAAACGTGTATGAATATACTAGATTACCGAATTCGAGATCAATAATAGTCGTTGCTATGGCAACACCCTCGTAATGAGTGATAAAAACTGTAAAATCGCCTGTATTTACGCGAAATTCGAAGAAATAGTATCCATAAGCAAAATTCTACGATAAAAATTAGAATCTCTTTCCTCAGAGAATAGTACAAATCCCGCTCTGATATTACAATTCTAATATATTTTAATGTGTAAGAGAAAATTACACTGCACGATGGATTTCAGATTTCCCATGTAAATCAAATGGGAAGGATAGTTCCTGGAATCGAACCCGGGACTTTAGTATGCAACTCTATTAAATTTCCATTCAGAAGCATTTCAACGTTTTTTCACTAGAGAAAAAATGACGTAGTGTGACTTGAGACGTGTTGGGGATGTCTATGGGACATTCATTTTACCTGAATTACTTCGGATACAGGTTATGTTCTATTGTTCGTAAATTTATGAAAACAATGTGGCATGCGGCTCTCGTACTTTTGAAAAATACCGTATGTGGCTTTGAGTGTGAGTTCGGCCACCTCGGATATATTACACAGTGGAAACTCCTTTATACGTTTCTCAAATTTACGTTTTTCTCGTTTATACGTAATATTCACGCGGCACCAAATACTTCTCCATATAAAAACGATTCTTTTACGCGATATTCCTTTTACACATTTTTCTCACTTTTACGTTGCAATTTAAGTTCCCCGGCAGCCATTCCCTCTCGATTCTACGTGACCGATAGCTGATTTTCCAAGAATTAGTGTCATTAGGCGACATTTTGATGTTCTGAACGTAAATGGAAAACTAGTTTCCTATCACCGCTACAATGTACTGATCTGCTTCCCGTCCGCATAGAAGTGTACCCACGAAGATTAAGAAACCGATTTCTTCGAGCTTTTCTGTGTTATTTTCTTTTACAATTTACCTGAGCGTTGTTTTGGTGACTTTTAAACATTTCTTTGCCTATCTAAAGTACGATAATTCTTTATATTGTGTGATTTATACTATTGTGAAATTGCCCCCATGACACACTTCAGAATACAAGTAAAAAATACTGAGAAGCCGTACAAATAAAGGTAGTCCTTTTAAAAGAATATGTACAGAACTACATCTATTTATCACCACTACTCTTCCCATTTTGCTCAGGTGACCCGAATCTAACTTGAGACGAACGTGGTCATATTGCGCACGTCTTCGAGTACTTTGACCATCATGGAAGCACTGCGATCGGCTTTGGCGCGCGATCTAACGTAGGTGCATCCGTGCTAACCTGTGCACGCGTCATAAGTACCGTAATTTGTGAGTCATCTAATATCTCACCATTGTACGGTCTGAATAACATGTTGTGGTTGCGTAAGAAAATACATATTAATGACATTCGGCAAGGAGTATTACTGCAGTTCAATCACAATTACGAGAAAAACTTCTCTTGAACGTTTTTCTCACATATACGTTATTTTTGCCGAGTCCCGTGAAAAACGTATAAACGAGTTTCCACTGCATATAAGACGGAACGACATTAAACTTTTAACGTCGTCGTTTTATCTTCTAATACACCGAATAAGGGTATCGATAATGCCGCAGTATATAGTAAGAGATCGACAATATCGTATCTTGAAACAAATCTACCGTGCAGAACTGCGGAAGGATGAAAAAAATCGAAACGCGACCTGTCGGCGGAAAAGGAAAACGACGGCGCATCGACCCGAAGCCGCGAAAAGACGCAAGACTTCGGTCGGATATTGAAAATCCAATCTTGCGGACATCCATCGATTCGACAGGTGTTCGTTTTTTCAGGTTTTTGAATCGAGTAAATCCTCTCTCGACCCCGACCTTAGTCAGTCGCGTGGCACGGAAGCTCATCCGAGGACAGAAAGAGAGACGCAAAAAAAGAGAGAGAATTCACAGGCCGCAGCCTCCTACCTCCCCTACCCTCCCTCATTCTCCGTAAAAGGTCACGGGGTAAGCGAGTGTAAAAATGGCACGGGGGGCCAAACACATCGCAACGGAAATAGATAAACATTGGAGCAAAAAAACTGGAGGAAAGACACGAGACAGAGAGAGTGAGTGTTGCGGCGGAGATAATAAGATAATGCATGAGGGGAAGATGAGCCGATGCTACTACA
Organism: Tanypteryx hageni; assembly: GCA_028673005.1. NCBI lineage: Eukaryota > Metazoa > Arthropoda > Insecta > Odonata > Petaluridae > Tanypteryx > Tanypteryx hageni. The sequence goes on along the minus strand of CM054114.1, from coordinate 172,176,611 downwards.
CACACACGCACACACACAAACACGCAGACAAAACAGTGGATAGGGAAATGATGGGGTGGGTGGAGCCTTTTCAACGAGGAAGGGAGAGAGGAGGGTAAAACGAAAAAATGACAAAAACACCAACACACCGGAAAAACGAAACATCCGGGGGAAGCCAACCCAAAAACGCACGGCGCCTACGCCGACTGGACCCACGCGGCCGTTTTTGCAGAAGAGTGAGCGAGAAAGAGAGAGAGAGATAGAGAGACATAGAGGGAGAGGAAGGGGAGAGATGGTAAAGAGGATTGGAGGGCTTTGAGCGTTCACAATCCAACGTGAACTTGCACATCCGCACACAACGGGCACTCCCTCACCTCACCTCCCCCCAAATCCTCTCTGCATCACCCTTTTTAAAACATCCGCGCGCGTCCCAATTGGTGGATTGTGCGTGTGGAATCACGGTGAAAGAGTTACAAGGGAGGAGGCCGCCTCCCTCTACCCACCCTCCCCTCGCCATCCCTCCCCCCCTCCCCCAACTCCTCCCTGCGCGTCCCACGCGGACCCAGTCACGCGGAATAAAGGGGAATTTGCGGATAAATAAAAACAAACGAGAAAGAGAGAGAACTGCGCGCCATTTCCGCGCCGAGCGATTGAGGACGCGAGAGCCGAAATAAAATGGGATCCGGCGGCAAATTGACCGTGAATATGCGCAGAACGTGGTGCAGAACGGGTGTGGGACGCATGCGCGGTGGCACACTTAAAATGCAGTCGATTCTTGAGGCGATTATGAGATGAAACGGGCCTTTTCCATCCCTAATTCCATTTCGGGAGGAGGGGGAAAGGTTAAACTCGGATTCGAAGCAAAGACTCCATGGGGAGCCGGTGATGTAGCGGGCCCCACCGTGATCTGCTAAAGCGACACCCGGTTCGAATACTTATGATTTTTACCGAAGGACACCCTGCCCCCTATTTGTGCATGTTGGAACTAAGTCGACGAGGACGGGCCAATGAGAAATGAGAAAATGAGGAGGGCGCTCAAATCAACACTCCGTCCTTCGGAAGGGACGTTAAGCCGTTGGCCCCCTTGGTGCCCTTCGTTAAGAGCAGACTCTCCTCCCTTCCTATCCGGCTATTCATTGCACTACCTCTTAGATACCCATTACGCGCGTAGGCAAGAGGCGAATCGGCTGGACTCGAAAATCAAATCAAAGACTCCATGACGCGAACGACGACATAAAAATGGAGCTTCCTTTTTCCTGCGCTGAATAAAAATGTGGCGTGATTTCCGACCAAATTTGCATTTCTCGAATGAAATCTATGGTAAGTTCATTGCCACGACCAAAAGAAAGTAGAAATCGGAGGTCAAAACCTATGCAAAATATACTTCCAAAATGTTCCCTCGCTAAAGCGTGTAAATGAACAAAATGTAATTCCTCGTTTAAAATGAAATTTTGGCGATAGTTTTCAACCGAAAAAGTTTCTCGCCGACACATCAGTCCATATTTTAATTTTTGCAAGAGTCAATTTTACTAGATTAAACGCTGGAACGTAAGACTTGACCTTTCGATTTGAAAAGAACGGTCACAGGAAAAATTCACCTTGTCTCGACAAAAGTCGCGCGTGATTATCCCATTAACCACAACAAAATAAGAGCAAAATTTCACAATCCGCCCAGAGCAAGAAACTCTTTAAAAAATACAAACGTCGGAAAAAAGTGTTCGAAAATTTAAAAAATAAATAAATCTCCACCTCGTCGAAAGCGCGCACCGAGTTGGCCATAAACTTTTTCGGAGAGTTTTCGAAAAAGTAGAAAGGATGGGGGGGAGATTGGTGGGGGGAGGGGGGTACGGCGCCAAACTCCGCGAATAATTCCACGGTCCAACGGCAGAACAAAGCCTACAACGCCACCGCACGACGTCACGGCTTTTCCTTTTTTCTCTTCTCTCGAACGGAATAATTTCCGCTCCGACGCGCACGTCGGGAAGCTCTTTCTCTCTCTCTCTCTCTCTCTCACTCACCGAGTTCTCTCAACAAGCCACCCTTCCCACCATACACTTCTCTCCTCCCCCCTCCTCGCCATCCTCCCCCTTCGCTGTACTGCTCCATCTAACCCGCCCTTCAAGCTCCCTCACGCACACTCGCACTAACCCCTTCCATTGTTTTCGATGAAAGGGATGTCCGAAACTTCCATCGCCCAGTCATCTCCTCTCGATCGCATCTCACGCCCTTTTCAAAACATTATTCCCTTTTCCTCTCTAGCTTTGAGAGCTGATAACAGCTTTAGCGAGACAAAACTGATGGAAAACGAGGCGAAAATACACGCATTAGATTATATTTCTCGGATTTCCTTGGTACATCGGCTCCTAACGAAATCGTTTTTACGCAGAGAAATTCCAGCAGATTGAGTATCGCCGCTCTGGTAAATTTTAGTCGGTATTTTGGACTGAAATGAAGAGAAATGATGAGACACTAAATGGAGTGGGTTAGCTTAGTTATAACAATAAAGCAAATACGGAAGAAATGGGTGAATAAAACACTGAGAAGCAATGGGCTATAGCAGGAAGCCGTGAAAGGAAGATACCTACTATAACAGGAGTTCGTCACTTGTCAAATGTGCCGAATTGACGCCGATTTATATTATTTTTCTACTTTTTAGACAGTACTTGAAATCTGTTTCTATGGCGCGTAGGAAATGTTTTTCACTATGAACAATTTGGTGTCTAACTTAAACCTTACTTTGAATGTAACATCTATGTTGGAGGTATAAGAAGTGGAAAAACGTTTCCTTTAAGGCAACATTCCAAAAAGTTACTGTGGTCCGCTTATAGCACCAGTCTTGAATGATGTCTGTTTACAACTTCAAACCCACTTTCAAAAGAATGCACGTCCTATTCATTAACATAGGGCATATTTTGTTCCATGTGGCGAATACGGTGACCAGATCGCCACAATTTTGGCGATCATTTAAATTCTATAGGACACCCCTGTGCCAGAAGAGATTAAAGGGTATAGTGAGAATGCAGATTTTTAGATGGCTCAAAAGAAGGGTTATGACAGGATTAAAAGAAGGGCTTTACAGGAGAAACGTTGGCGGGGGCGAGCCGAGAAGTTTCTGAAGGACAGAACTAACTTGATCTTGCCACTAAATTTCGGATAATTTTTGTCAAAATAATATGAAAATACGCCCCTTTTCAATGCTAGTGGGGTTAGACAAAAGGGTAGGGTACTCGACTTCTGTATCTTCCGCGTGTTCGATTTATGTCGTACTACAAGTTTATTTTTATAAATTATTTTATTATGAACGAGCTTGACGAAATTGTGCATGGATGCTCTAATCTTTTTCAATGCTGCAGGCGTCGTTTTATCTTTCATTATTACAAGGGAATAAAATTAAAACGAAGAGATCACGGTGAAAGCGCCCGTTACTTTTTACACTCCCGAATTATATGGCAACGGCTTTTAATCCCACGGGAATGAACCAGATGATTTAATGCCAACGCCGCGCAACTATATCACCCCTTTTATTTGCGTGATGGCGCTAATCCAGCGACATAACCGTTCTAATCACGTTGATAGGCGAATTAAGAAGTTAAGGCAGTGTTTTTAGGGAAAGAATTGAACGCGCGATTATTATTACCACTCATGACTTTGTGAGTTTAGCTCTACCAGGTATACGACTGCAATGAATTTCTATGTAATCTGATATATATTTATGTAACCTAACCTATTTAGATTGTTCATACTGACGTCTATAACGCACTCGCACAAAATCGAGGTCTGACGTTGCAATTAATCACTCAAATATTTTTTTAAAATTTGATATATATTCAGGAGCTGCAATTATCAATAGTACAATTTAATTAATTACTTCTTAAATGCTATTTAGGGCGCTCGAAGCTCACCCAATCGATTATTCAACGATTATGAAAAACTAAACGGAGTAAGTGATAGGCGCTCCCATCGTTAACTGCCCACTGCATTCCACGTTAATTGATGTGTTGCTATCGTCAACCCCTTTCTTCAATTTTGTGTTGACTTTTCTGACACTCTCAACTCGTAACTCTTAAGCTCTTCAAAAAACTTTTTTAAAATTTTTGGAACAACAAACATACAAGAGCATTAATGTTTACAGAGATAATTAAACATGTACTTATACGTGTTTATGTACATAAGGATGAAATACAGTTTATAAAATAACGTTTAATTGGATATTTCGGATATGCTACCGACTGCGCTCGAAGAAGCATAGCGATTATGAAAAAACCAAATGCGAAGGAAATTTTTTTTCTTCACTTTTTCTGAAATCCAACTGCACATTGTCCCAATGTATAGTGCCAAGCAGGTCGATTAATTCGTATAATAATGACAAGAGCAAAGATGCAATCCTACCAACCTTTTAGAAGAACATAATCACCTCCTAAAATTCGTGAAGTGTCGTAATTGTCAAGAGAAATATAACTTCAGAATGAAAATATTCCTAAGGAAATGCAACGAAAATAAATGCGGAGTTAAGAGACGCGCGTTTCGTGCAGTGCGGGTTGTATAATTTAAAATTAAAACGCTCACAACTACAGAAAAACGAAACAAAACAGTTCGCTCCGCCCCTCTCTCCTGCCCGTACTAATTCAATTTACATTCCAACCTTACAGCAGCGACAAACGGAGAACGGCGAAGAGCAAAAATAAAACTGAAAGAGTGGATCTAAAACCATCAAGTAAACGGGGAATGATTCACTTACATAAAGATAACGGCAACATAACTCGAAAAATAGAAGACTTGAAAAAATTAAAAGCCTATACCTACATGGGCAAACTCTTAATTTTTTTCTTCTCCCGACCTCTGCGACCTCCATCGCAGAAAACTTCGACACCCTATTATGAGCTAATACGCAACCAAGGGAAAAAAGGACATGATATAATGCCCTTGGTCGATATTTTTGGGACATATGACTTTGTAAGTATTATTTGTGACATCAGGCTGTACGATTGGATGGATTTTAATCAAAATCCTTTTAGCCATTTTTGAGTATGTATATTGAATTGTTCCAAAATATTCAAGAATAAAGTACCCTTAATTGTAGCGCAATATCATTCATCTCTTCAGATTGTCTATTATGAATGATATTATCCACAAATATGAGATATCATTCGATTTAGTTTAACCGTCTAAGCTGTAGGAGTTTGAGTGGACCGCGGCGGAGGCGTGACGTCAGACGACTTGGGTAAGGTAGCTTAGCGTACATTGTAATGCCACTGGACGCCTATCGTGATTTCAAGAGATATATGGCTTACGTAGTATTATTTGTGATTTGATTTCAATCAAATTCTCCGAAGCCATTTTTTGAGCAAATAAAATTTTTCCAAAAATCGCCAAGAATAAACTACCCTTAATTTTTGTGAAATATCATTTTTATGAAAAAAGGGTCTGCAAAAGATGATATATTGTACAAATACGAAATATCATTCGATTTTATATATGCATTTGGGCCCTAGAAAAACGAACAGACCGACAGACAGACGACATGGCGAAATCCACTTTTATGGAATCAGGGACACCGAAAACATGTATTTCCATCAAATCTCGAAGTTGAATTTTTCACGATAACAATACTTTCTCAATATACTACGTATATGAGAAAGTAAAAATGAAAGGGGAAGGAGGGGAAGAAATAAGGAATAAGTAAATGAAAGGAGGGGTGAGGAGTGGAAAAAAGGTAATCGAGTGATGAAATAGGACGAGAGGTGAGGGAGAGTGGAAAGAAGAAAAACAGAGGTTACAGGAGGGAGGGCGGAGAAAGCGTGAGAAGGAAAGGATAAAACGAAGATGAGAGATGGGATGGCGAGAAAAGAGCATGAGAAACAATAAAATGAGCGATAAGAAGAGGGCGAGAGAAAGAAAAGCGTAAAACCGGTGTAAAAAAAGACGGAAGGAGTAGAATAAAATGGGAAAAAAGGAGGCAAGAAGGAGAGAGGATGGGTCGACGAGAGAGGACTGGAAAAGGGGTGAGCGTGCGGGGAGAAGGTTTTGAGAAATTAAAAAAGAAGAACTTGAATAGAGCTGTTTGGTCTCTCAATCGGGACAGGCGGGTGGAGAGGGCATGACAGACAGACAAACTACTTAATTCTGGTGAAATTGAGACTATAAAGCCCCTTTTCACATTTAACACTTCGTCATACGACGCAATTTGCATCATCGAATTTAAATATTTACACAGGGGGAGAGAGAGAGATATGGGGGAAGAGAGATTGGAAGGAGATGGAGGGGGAGGGGAAAGAGATGCAGAGATATTAGGGAGAGAGAGAATGGAGGAGAAAGGAGGGAGTTTGGTGTGGGAGAGATCCCGTCACACAAAAATCCCCCTCCCACCCCAACCTCCTCCCCCATTAACTGCACGGAAGTGGAAGAGGGGACCGCTCGCTTGGTTTGGCTCACAGGTCTTTCCGCCCGCGTTGTTATTTAGGTGTTGAACAAGGGAGACTCCATGAAGAGATGGAGTGAGTGAGTGAAGGGAGAAAGAGGGAGTGAGGGCAGGGAAAGAAAGAGGGAGCGAGGGGAGGAGATTTAAGAGGAGGATCAGAAGGAGAGGAACGTGGACGCGTAATGGGATAGGAAAGCGAAGGGATATGGAGGTGAAGAGGGTATAAAAATGAACGCAATTGTCAAGTGGATTGAAATAGGAAGAATGAACTGTTAGGGTTAGGGGAGAGAATGGGAGCGAGAAAGGGTGTAGGGGAGGAAGATATATATATATATATATATATATATATATATATATATATATATATATATATATATATATATATATACACACACACATACACACACACACACAGGCATGCCTTGATTAACGCAAGCGAGGCGTTCCGAGAAATCTGTGCGTTAATAGAATTGGCGCTAAAGCGAACAGTTTGTAACATAGCACTTAACCCAGTTGATTTTTACTTTTCAGAAATTTTACTATTTTTATCTTGCAACTTATATACATACACACACTACTATACCACCGTATATACTCATGTATAACTCGCGGTATGAAGACCAAATTTTTCGGTCATAAATTAATGGTGCGCGTTATACTCGGGTAACACTTCTGCGCAGTTAAAATAATAAATTAAACTGTACCTACCTCGCACCAGTTTCTCGCTTTTTGGAGTAATTGACGGGAAAAACACGATAATCTAGCTTATACGTATATTAATTAAAAGTATCAAAAGCTAATTACTTCCTTACAATTGTATTTCCATCCTCTTTAAATATTTCGCATTTCACTAGCTCATCAGCTGATTGCTAAAAATCTCCCGCGAAATCTCTAGGTAGACTTCCCGCAAAACACGAATCGAAAACAAAAAAAAACGTATATCAGCAGTGTAAGTAATTAAAAACCCATAGAATTCAGCTTCCTCATCATATTCAGCACAAAATAACCATGAGAAGAAGGCGACCGCAATACGCAATGAAATTTAAGATTTCGTATTAATACTGTCATTAAATTTCTCTAGCCATTTAATATTCTGTAAAATAAGTGCTACGTATAGTTTGATAAATTAAACATAAATTTACCTATTTAAACTTGATTTGAAATTTGACCTTTAAGACTGAAATGTTTTGCCTTGTAAGAAAAATTCCGCAACTCAGAATTTTCGGATTTAAAAAATTTATTTTCGGAGGCTTTTACGTAGTCGTATTTGCCTAAGTCGAGACTTGCGTAACCCGTGGAGGGTCTGTATTTATTTATGGAACTCTATGTAATACCAAACATGACAATATAATTCTAAAATTTTGTTTTTATATCTTTCAAAATCTAATACGCGATATACAAAGGGTATAAGAAAAATTCGGGATTTTTTGGCAAAAAGTATGGTGCGCGTTATACAGGAGATACGAGTATATACAGTAATTTAAAGTCAGAAAAGAAAGTATATGACGATTATTTTTAAATAATTATTTATTATGAACATATTGGTGTACGACAACTTCAAAAAACATTCTTTATGATGGAAAATCACAATTTTCTAATAACATTTGCTAAGAGATTTATTTTCATCTAACCCAATCCCAAGCTAAACCCCATCCAAAGCGAACCCTATTATGTACATCTTAAACGTAACGTTAACAAGTTTAGACTTCTAATGTTAGCATCACTGCAAAAGACTGTGAAATTGCGGAAAACCATTGTAAAAACATAGTAGTGAACGAGTGAAATAGAAGTAAAGCTAATAAATGTATAAATAACCACAAATTTGTCTTTAATTAGAGTGAAATGACTAACACTGAACAGAGAGTGAAGTACGAATGACTGTGAGAAAAATGAAAGACCGCAGCATTTAGGAACATTATTTTATAAATTTTAAAAAATTAAAACTTTTGTTCCGAGATGCCAACCGCGCTATATCAAAAAACAATATTTTAGCAATGAAATCTGAATTGATAAGTAGATCCTGCATTAAATCAGTTTAACTTTGTCTTCAGTATTTAATTTTCAAAAAACGCTTTTTCAAAATAGCTTCACACACATACCTATACATATAAATATGTATGTATGTGTGTATGTATATATATATATATATGTATATATATATATATATATATATATATATATATATATATATATAGGTATGTGTGTGTGTGCGTTTCGTGTTTTTGTGTGCGTGTATGTTGTATGTCTCTCTTCGACGCCCCTAGCAGCCTGCCAACTTGATCCTTAACTTGGTAAGTGTCCGCTGAGCTTCCTTCAACACCTTGTTGCCACCCTCATCACTACCTTTGATTTTCCTTAAGTTTATATATATATATATATATATATATATATATATATAATTATACATATATATATATATATATATATATATATATATATATATATATATATTATATATAAACGGAGAGAAGTCGAAGCAATACGTCCCGCGCATGGTCACGGCTTGGAAAATAATGTATCCAACCCAAATACTTAACGAACTCTACCAAAATAAATCCTGATAATCATGAAAGTCTTCGAAAAGTTCTGATTGCGGTTCTCGATCGATCGTCACCTGATTAGGAGGCTTCCGAAAAGAGCCTTAGCGATGGGGACAGAGAGAGAGAGAGAAAGAGGCACTGCGGCGACAGCGGTGGCTATTTCCGAAAGGGGCCGCATCTCAAACAAATCTCGCTTGGTCGACGATCCGATTTTGTTTCCGCCGCACCGCGTTCGAACGATTCGACGAGAATTATGAAGATCGGCTTTTCAAACATAACTCGCAAGAACTAAAATAGTCCTTCACAACAAAAACAGTACATCTAATGATAGATTAATAAAATAAAGTTGCCAATTGCTGTATTTCCTCGGAAAAAAATTAAGAGATCCATCCATAGGAGCCGGTTAGTAAAAAAACGATAAAACCCACTAATAAAAAAATTTAGTTTAGAGGAATAAGTTATATTTTATCTGATAAAACGACGGTTAAACATCAGGCTAACCTTGTGGAACAGTTCAATGATAATAAAAAAGATAACTTAGTATTTTCCACTATTTTACTATCTCAACACCACCCACGTTTCGGTGTGATACATCATCTTCACCCTGAAGATGACATATCACGTCGAAACCCGGGTCGTATTGAGACATTGAAGCAGTGGGAAAAAACAAAGATTGCTATTTTATTTTTTCATCACAACGATGGTTATTCAGAGCAAGGACATATCAACTCTTCCTTTTAGTTTGCGCGAGAAAATAATTGAAAACGGCCGCCATATTTACTTGAAATAGAGGGGGATTGGGTGTTCCAATCGGCACTTAAGAGCGTCGACAGCCCGCCGCGATCGCACTCCTCTTCCCCCTCACAATGAAGACGGAGGCGCAATGGAGGAGGCCATCCTCCGTGGGGGACGTCCACGGAAATAGTCGTCCTCTGGCAACTCGTCGCTAAAATAAGAAGCGGTGGCGCATTGGGGGAGAGGACCAGTCAAATGAGTTGTTAAAATAGATGAGGACATTTACCGCACCCAGGTTCGATCCCCAATCGGGATATGATCAATTTTAACTTCGAAGATCGAAGATGCTATTTCGAGAAGCATTTCCCTGCCGACGTGCGAGCAGACAATCGAACGGGTTTCCCTCTATAAAAGTCAACGTTGAACCTCGTGAATAACAACTATATATACCTCTATAAATCTATAGACAATACATTATGTTTGCATTCCTTATGACTCGAGCCACAATGAAGTTTAAAATCGAACATTAAACTCACTACTTAAATGTTTAGATTTGCGATTAGTAACTTCATTTACACAAAATCACGCCTTCGTCAGTATAGTATTGCAATTTCCCATTAACCTTTCCGCTTAATGTATTCTTGCGCCTTCCTCTTGAATCAATCAACTCTCTGATTCATTGGGATTAATATTTATTTTTCCTCTCCAAGAAGAGTACAAATGCCAGAATTCGGAACTCTAGATATTTACGCTAATACGAAGATAATTTGGTGAGCTGCCTACCACAACACACAATCAAGCAATGCTCAGATCATTACGTAGCAATTAACTCAATAATTGGCCCACTTTTTTTAAAAGCGTGGATTACTTCCTCTCCGCGATACGACCACCACCCATAACTTCTCCGTACTAGCATCATATGAAATCATTATTATTACCCACGAAACCGGACCACAACGGCCCACTTGTTTTCGAAATTGGAAAAAAATCAAGATTATTAAACCACGGAAACACTTCACGAGGTATTTATTAAGGCTTGACCAGGCACCCTCATTTTCCGCGTGACTTAACACGGCGCAGGATAATTCAAGGAGGAAAAGATACCTCATGCCGAAGGAAACTAACTAAACAAAACACAGATGAGGGCAGCACGAGTGGCTCGAGAGGCTTTTACTGGTCCACCCACGTCTAGTGCCGCCAATCAGCTTCGAGTTAAGAGCGAAATACTAACGTAAGATATGAGTAAGGGATGGATTGAGGAGAGGAAGAAAAGGAGAGCGGGGAAGGCTACCAAATTCATTTTTTTCTGCTTTGCATCTGGTCCAATTTAGGGAAGCACCGAGCTCAAGCGGAGGGTTTAGAGAAGCACAGAGGATATTTAATAAAAAGGTTTTAAAGGAGTCGAAGCAATTACTTGGATTTACTGAAACCTTTCCAAGTCCATCGATGGTAATATTCTAAATTCAATTTTTTAACGAAATTTATGTTTACTTTCCGCAGATATGCTCTAGCGACGGAATGGATGGCCATTAAGTCTTTATTTATTCCGGCTAAGACAATCCGTGGGTTTATGTTTTCCTGTCGTTTTTGAGGAGTTTCAACACCGGCGCTTACAATGATAAAGCATTTCGGGAAGAAATGAAAATAAAGTGGCGACAATTACTGCGCCATCACCGTCGATCAGAGACTCGAAAAGCCGAAAGGAAATTTCCTTTAGATTTATCGTACGAAGATGCACATCAAGAAACAGGCATTACATGGTTTGGAGCAGGGGTTTCCACTATTTTTGGGTATAAGCTCTACTTTTCTTATGGTTACCCAGTCAAGATCTACCTTTCCCACGGTTACTCGTCCGAGATCAAATTTTCCCACAAATGTAATTAATAAACAAATGATATACGCAATAAAAATAAATGAAACAAATAACAAAATTGACATTTTTAATGGCATAATTAATAATAATTACAAAATATTATTTTTTTGAATTTCCAGCGGTTTAATCATTGGGGTTGAATGCGCACCACTGGGTGTTGCAGGCCTGCTCTAAGAGCACGGGGCTAACTGCCGCCAAACCGAATTTAGCCTGTTTTATTTTGTTTGGTACTTGTCTCAATCTAGAGAGGCTATAATGTTTAAGTAATGTTTTTATAATATTTTTTATTAGAAATTTCATATAGTTTGATTTTTATAATGTAAACGAATTATTTATTATTTGGCATGAGATAAAAAAATGGGTTGTCGATCGACGCTATGGTTTAGAGGATAGAAAAACAAAGTCAGAAAGTTATTACGGTACTATATGGATGAAATATGAATGAATACGGTGCCCTGAAAATTCTACACAAAATATTTCCACCAAGAGACCCTTTCATTAAGATAATTAGGTGGATATAAATACAAAGAGATAAGAGCCATTACGTTTATCGTGCGGTATAAAAACGCATCAATAAAATACTCCGTTATTAAATAATTGCAGAAATCATAAAACCGCGTAACCCTGTTGGAGATTTTATTTAACCACCAAAAAGCGAAGTACACAGAATTTATGTTATTGCTTTCAAATGGAAAAAATGAGTTGTAAGCTGTTTTCAGAGGTAACTTCATCCACAATTTATTTTATGGGCAATGTTAACCGCAAAAAGAGTTTCGCTCGAAAACCTCGCCCATGAAAGAGGCGAGAAGCTGCTACAGCTTAGCCATAGGTCTGTCCGGCGTCTCTTCCATCCTCCCGCTACGAATCCCGAACATAGCGAGCTGAGTATTATCTCATGCCGACAACCGTTTCTCATCACACACACACACCGAGTCCGAAACCCTCTCATCTCTCTCTGGCGTTTATTGGACGCTACGCCTAAATAAACAACCTGCGAGAGAGAGAGAGCGGAGAGGCTGGATGGAGATAGAGAAAGATTGAGAGAGGGGGGAGTGAACAAAGGGAGGGAGAGAGCTAGAGTAGGTGGGGAATGAGAACCAGGAATTGTGGAATGTCCAGAAATTGAAGTGGGCACTCAGAGAAGAGAGAGAGAGAGAGAGTGAGGAGGGAGAGAGAGATGGAGGAGCGAGGGATTGTAGAGGCGGGAGAAGTTGGGGGAGGTGGTGGGTGGACTCACTCTTCATTCCCCGAATACTCGGCGGCTGAGCATTACACCACCAGAATGGATACGGTGGGTTCATTAGGAGATGGGAGGCGGGGGAGAGAGTTCGGGGGGAGGGAGAAGTGGGCGGCACTCCGAATCCCCTACCCCCCGCCCCCAGCATCCCATCTCTAACATCCCACACCCAAAACCTCACGATGGATTGGTTAATAAAGCGGGGAGCAGTTTGAAAAAAAGAGGGCGAGGGAGCGAAATTCCCGCCGTGTGAGCTTGTCTCTGTACGTGTGTGTGTGCACGGGCGGTTGGGTAATATGTATCACACGAGGGTCAGCTATGCTCATCCACATAGGCGAGTCGTAATTGGGGTGGGAGAGGAAAAATTGTTGTTATTGCCCAGAGGGAAAAGGGAAAAGAAGATGGGAATGGAGGGAGGAGAATAAGGGAGGAAAAATGGGAGGGGTGGGGAGATGGGAGAGGGGTGGGGAGATGGGAGGGGGGCGGGGAGATGGGAGAGGTGCGGGGAGATGGGAGAGGGGCGGGGAGATGGGGGAGGAGCGGGGAGATTGGGGAGGGGTGGGGAGATTGGGGAGGGGTGGGGAGATGAGTGGGGGGACCAAATAGGAGTATACTAAAACGGAGAATGCTGCCATACAGCTGTGGAGGATAGACGGAAAGCGCGGAACAGCAGCAGATTGGAAGATTGGCTGAGGAGATAAGAGAGCATATAAGTTTGGCTCCACACCTCGCCACAGAGTGCGGGAGATAAGTGGAGAGAAGGTGGCGTTCACATCAAAGGGGGTGTCTCCGTACACGGAATCAACCACCAAAAATAAGGTTATTTACTTTTCGGAAAAGCACGAAAAATGACGTTCCCTCTTTCCCTTGATGAATGTTCTCGGCCGCGGGCGGGAAGGTTGTCGCCAATAAAAACCATTGCGGGATCTAAGGCGTGGAAAGAGTCCAAGAATTTAATTGCGGTCGCGTGGGAGCTAAATAGACGTCTAGGTCTTCAGACATCACGCGCCAGAGAAGCAGGGGTTGCTTATGCGAGTCACATTTTAAAGGGTAAACACGATTCGGATAAAAAATGAGCGTAATTTGGGAATCGCGAATAAGTGAGGGAACGTGTAGGTCGACCGAGGCCCTCTGACGGCAGACATTTCAAAGAACGCATTCCTATGGTTACGGAAGAAAGGTAATGAACAGATTTAAATTTAAATTTCCAACGGAAATATAAAAATTTCATGAGCAAAAAGGCAAGCGATTACGAAGGCGAAATGGCGGAGAGGAAAAAATATCATCAAATGAAATGCGTCATCAAAGCACACAATAAAGTAATAACGAGTTTATAACCTTGATTCAAATACCACCTAGTTTATCATACATTTAATAATTATAAATCGTAAATAGCATTTATCATAAAGGTTATAAAATTTAATTTTAAAGAAATGCTCTGCGGTATATTATATAGGTAACGAAAACCCATTTGTCAATTGAAAATGACTACGGAGACAAGGTCATTAATTTAACCCATTTAATTTCCGGTTTTATGCGGTTTCTATCAGCCCGCGAGGCCAATTTGTAACGAATACAGGGAAATGAAAACATCGCTTCTCGTTATTGACAAATAGGGGAATCATGGTTCGACATTTATTTAATTTTTAAACTGCAACAGACTCTACACTTTAAAAAAGTATACACGAATGAAAGGTAATTACAGAAGGCAAACCTTGGATATTTATCTATAAAATGTGCGTCGATAAATAATATTATGATAATAAATAATGCATATCCAATTTTTACTCACTTTTGCAACTCCATCGCGGTAACGTACACAAATACATAACGTAAAAACCCTCCTGCTTAACAAAAGAATTACACGGATAGGAAATTTCTTCCGTAAACACCATCACTCACTTTTCGCGAAACCCAATTATATGTGCGCGAATTTTCCGATATAACGTTGCGGTAAAACAAATACTTCGTTATTATCAAGCCGCAATTTGTTTTTCAAAGAGCAATAACTTTTAACTCCAGAACTTTTAATGGTCGAGACACGTAGCGAAATTTATGGGCGAAGGCCAGCATCGCATAAATTGATAAGGTCCATGATTATGAATGTCTCCATGATGCGAATGGAATGTATGCGAAGAGGAAGGATGGAAGTGACAGGTGACTGACAATTTGGCGGCGCATTGCCCTTGCGCAGATAGGCAAACCAAAGGGTTTGACGTTTGCAAGAGTTGCAACCGAGGTCAGCAAACTACACAATAACGCAGCGGGAGGAGGGCGTTATTATTTATCACGAGAATTGTTTACGAATTTGGCTGAGAGTTGAATAGAAACGACGTTCAACGCTATAAAATATAAAACGAATTCCTATTCGCTACATCCGACAATGAAAGAAATAGACAAAATAACTCACAGATCAAAATAAAATTCACCTGAGTAAATAAATTATAGGTTAAGAACAAAAATGTATATATAAATGGACTGAGAAACGGAAGGAATAAAGAAAAATTTCTTACGCAATACAAGGAAAGATCAAAAAGCTGTTTTCCGAAGAGAAACCGTTAAATAGTCCGTAAAAAAACTGTATATGATATACGACAACCTGAGTCTCGCCATCAACTTCTTGTGTTTCATCGGAATTAAAAACGTTCCACGAATAAATAATTAACCAATGGAACAGGCACGGAAGAGAAGAATAACATGGCAATTAAAATAAAGTATCACATCTAAAACTAGGCTTCAATTTTTTAGAGCAAGATACATTTATGGGCGCAAAAATTGTGGAGGGGGTCCCATTTTTTACGCTACGCCCATAAAACGGCAAAAATTCCTCGAAAAAAAATATATATCGGTTTCGAGGTGTTTCTCGAAGTGGGGATGTGGCGGTCGGCAAAAATCGACTCGAAGAGGTCAGAAACGCAGCAAACTCTTCTCCGGCAGTCGAGTCACGCGCGACGGAAGCCATAGTAGCGATACCTCGTAACGCCCGTAATACCAGGAATTCAATTTTTCCGCCGACGAGTGGCCGAAATATCGACGTAGGCGATCACGAAGAGGGGCGCGCGCGCACACACACACACAGATACACGTATCGAAAATTACTTTTCGCCAAGAAAATCCAACAACGGACAGCGAGGAAATGTTATAAACGCACGATGGCAACGATAAATAATAGGTTTTTTGCGGGGGGATACTCGTATCGGCACAAATTGAACTCACAGCATTTCGTTTCCAACAGATAAGCGACTGATTATTCCTAAAAACGATTAATCTATCCATAGCACCCTCCTAAACTAATTAGTCTAAAGAAATATTGCCACTAAGAAAATCATCGCTTCGGCGAAAACTTAAACGGAGAAAATAATAAAATGCACCTCTACTAAAACTCGCAAATATTTCCCTATTATATTATATTCTAAAACGTAACTGAGCGAGGGATCACGGGCATGAATTTCTCCCTAGAATTACCCCACTTATTTTTTAATGACTGAGCCAAAAACGGCTAAATACCACGAGGACGTGCCAAGAAACGATTTCGGCTTTTATTTAAAAAAAATGAGCGTGAGTTTGCATTCCAAGCGTTCAAAAAAGAAGCCCCGAGACCTCTTTTTATCGTAAAGTACAATGGAAAATTTTCAGATGCCTTCGCCAAACATGCCTGCCAATTACGAAGGACGGTACTTTGCTTACAAATTCACAGCGTCCGCTGTAAACCGAAAAATTCCTCGCTTGTGCATACCTTAAGACAGATCCTTAAAGTTGACAGGAGGACGGGATGCGGAATACTGATCGCTGCTGCGTGCATATTTCAGGGACGCGCGCCGGCGGACCTTCCCGTGAAGACACGGATCGATCTTTTGGGTTGTTCTTTTTTTTCGTCGGGAACTCGTAAAATGAAAACAAACCAACACATCCGTGTGTCCATTTTAAAACAGAAATGGATTTGGCCTTTTTTGCATCTAAACACGACTCGATTGAAGGAGGGCGACGAAGTTAAAATGATATTTTCAAATAACAAACACGTACTCCCATCTCCTTTCTCCCACGATGACCGATATCAAAAGATGGCACGGTTGCAGGACCAAGATACTGAAAGCACAGTGACATGCTTTTTTATGCAAGCTCGACCGAGTCATTTAAAAAATATGAAAAACAAAACGAAGAAAACCCGATTTCGTGAAAAATTATATCCGTGCACACGTTTAAAAATCCTGCGCGATCTCCTTAATGGACATGCAGGTATTCTACTACTCCCGATTTTCTTTCTTTCCAGCCGTGTGGCAGGAGCGAGTACAAATAAAAAAGAAATCTCTAACAGCGCCGTATGAAAGGCGTGCGGCGAATATCTTTAATCGCGTTAGTGTGCGAAACAAAAAACGATCGAGGGGCGAGGGAGAGCGCGTGCGCCTTTATTTTTTCGGACAAAGCTTGAACGCGAGGGGTTAAAACCTATTCACATGCGAGAGAGAGAGAGAGAAAAGGGGTTAAAAACAAAGGACATTTCCACCCGATCTTTCTGCTAGCCGTTAATTTCGCTGGGAAACGTTATTTTCGACAACGTATTTCCTCGCTCTCACTTTAACATGTATGATAAATTGCGAGAGGCATATTGTCGAAGATTTTTTTACTTTCCGAACCCAATAGATTCGGAATGAATTAAAATGATACTGTATGCAAAACGGTTCACGAATACGTTCGACTCGAGGTATTTTAAGCTAGGGTTCCATGACAGCGTCACGTATATTGAACAATTGCGCAAGCGTCCAAATTGGAACGTCGGACTAAACGGTTCACGTGAAGAACACTAAAGATTAAAAGGCAACACAAGTACTAGATCACTACGACGACAGAAACGTCACTGAGGTGGGAATACTGCTTTATCAAACTCTAACAGCAAAAACGGTGAAGCAGAGCAGCAGCATTATTATTGAGAATCCTTTATTGAAACGTCTCTTCAAACTTCAGACTATCCGAGAATATTCTTGGCCATTACATTCTTCGCTTTTGATAGGGCTATTTACCTTTAGAGAAAAAAATTACACATGTATACATAGTTAAATCCATCGATATAAATAATGCTCTCAATACTCTTACTGTAATAATAATCGCTTCATTAAATATTCAGAACGTTAGAATTAATTGAATCGCTAAGCTGTCCACGTAGAATGGCGAATGAATTTGCAAGGGATTATCAAAGGGCCGAAAAGAGGATTAATGTCTTCTCGTCGCATGTAAAAACTCACCGGCGCTCATTTAAATCAAGCCGCCGCGCGCACCCCGCAAACACAATGGCTACATTAACCGATGTGCGGACCTGTTCTACCGTGAATTCGGATCGTTTATGAACAAGAGATAATACGGTCACATAAATACCCACATTGGCTCGTCATTAAATTGGACTGCTTAAAACTCCCTCTCCTTCTGACGGCGTACTCACCTGGAAAATAGAAAAAAAGAAACAAAACATCAGTCATGGTGGCGAGATAGCATGAATGGCACAAAAGAACAAGCACGCTAAAAAAAATCGACTGCGCACCGAGATATAAGCAGTCTCTCTCCCGATGAAATGTCCAGTCCGAGAGAGTAAATAGCATTCTATCCGTAACAAGGTACGTACTCGGAATTTTATGATCTGATGATCTGCGAGAATGCGACTGAAAATATTTCTACCTTCTTTGAGCCATACAAGCTGAAAACTGAAAATATTTAACTTTTTAGTTGAAGTTTCTCGAACAGTTTCACAAAATAAGGGGGAAAACTCCGTGAACGAATTACAATGTAAAAGAAAAAACATGTTGAGTGAAGGAATGGAATGGATAACACAATATCACATTGATGGAATAAAGCGATCTAAAGATCCTATGCAGAGAGGCATAAGCTATAATGTTGGGAATGATTTTTAAACGAGAAAAAAGCCTGCTACGATAGTTCAGTGGTAGAATATCCACCCGGCAAGTGGAAGACCCGGGTTCTATTCCCAGTCATAGCAGACTTTTTTCTCGTTTCAAAATTATTCCCACAATATCATATAGAATGACTGATTTCAATCTAAAAAACAGCCACAAGGTAATACGGCAAATAAAAGAATATAAACTTCACGAGTTGTGGACTCGGGAAATAATCGAAACGAAGTACCTAACTATAGAGACGACTAAAAAATGTCCGTATCAACGTCACGCAATAAACTTCATAAATAACTAAGGCAAATTTCGTGTTGCTTTTCGAAATATTATCGGGGTGATAAATACGACAATAAAACAAAGCAGGTTATTGGATTTTTTAAAAACAGAACACTTTGTCTGACAAACGCACGCGGTCACTTTTTATTACCTGAAAGACAAATGATTTTCTGAAAACATTTTTGCGAGCATTTCGCGTTTAAAAATAAATAACCATCAGGTGTCGCAGCCGCAACCTTTTTCTCGGCTGGCAGATATTGCATTGTATAAAAACCAAAAACGATCAAGATAAATGTAGGATACATAGGATAAATGTATTATGGAGAGCCAAAAAACATCTTTTATATATTACTCTTTCCGAGTCAAAAATTCTTAAATTTTTCATTTGTCCGACATTTATGAATCTAATGAACACTTTTATATAGCCATTCAATTTAGTAATTTACGCCGTCACGTAGACAAAACCCACGAGAAAATAAATGGTAAATACCCGCAAATGTTGAACATCCGCTATGAAACTCAAGTAACTTGTACTCGTAATTTAAGCTAATAAAAAAGCGCGATAAAAAAACATTGGTCGTAACTGCCCAAATCGAGTCGATTCCGCAAGGTAACGAAACAATTCCGAGGCGACGCCCGCTGATATGCTCCTGAAAACCATCTGGCGGATAAAAAACAGACCTTGATAAAAAAAGAAAATGCGGGAAGGGATGTGGAGGGGATGGCGGAAAAAAAACGTTTCAGACATACTCATGGGTTGGCGTGTAGTGAAATATCCGTGTGGCTGGAGAATCCCATCCCTCTCCCTCCCAATCCCCCCCCCCCAAACACTCGGGGGCGTTCCACCTCAATTTGGAACCGAAAAGGTGCCCAACCAAATGGAAGCTTTTCCGTCACACGATGGCGATCTCGCGAGAAAGAGGAAGGAGAGGAGAAAGAGAAGCCAAAAAAGATACGTCGCTACGCATGTCAGTCCACGACCCGCGCAGAAACTTTTTTTTTAATACCAAACCACCTTTTCATTAAAGCAGGACATACACGCGATTAGCCGTCAGCTAAATGAAAAGGCACGGGCCGATTTAATTTTCGTGAAATCTGTTTCTAAAGAACCCTAAAAATGTCTCCCGCAGTAGGAATGGATCCTGCCGGTGATTGGAAGGGGAGGATGGTGGGGGAGGAGGAGGCTGGGGGAGGATGGCGGGGGAGGAGGAGGTTGGGAGAGGAAATGCCATATAAAAAAGGATGAAAAGCGATGGTCATTGGGAAGCGTTGCAGCGGAGTGCGACGGGAAGGGGTGGGGGAGAATGTTTGTGAGGGAGTGCGGAGTTCGAGAGAGAGAGAGAAACGGGGATGGGGGAGAAAGAGGAATAGCCAGTGTTCGAGGGAGGAGTGGGGTAGGTCCGCATAAAGGTTTAGGTGGGGTGTAGGGCGTGGGAGCTCTCTGCGAACAGGAGATGGGGGGTTATATGAGGCGGAAGAGTGCCGGACGGAGACGGTGGAGGGAGGGAGGAGAACAGAGGTGGAGGAGACGGAGGGATAGGGGAGGGAGAGGAGAAGGGAAGAAGGGATAGGGCGTATCGAATCGATCTCCGATAGAAGCTTCGGCCACAGCGTCGATGGACGGTGTCCGGAATTGTAGGGGAGAAGCCAAGTGGAAGCGAATGTCCGACCCCTACCCCTTCCCTTTCCCCCTCCCCCCACTTCCCCTCTACTGTCCCTTCCAAACCCTCCCGCGTCCTCAGCGCCACCCTCCCGCAATCCACTCCACATCCCCATAGAAGGCGGACAACTGTGAAGCCAACACATCGGCTTACCAATGAGATCCCCTCTGAACGCGCACCCACACACACGCTAGAACATGGAAATCCTCCATGACGGGGAGCACAAGCACGCAAAAAATGGAACAAAAGTCTGGAAAACGCGCGTCGCGGGGGGAGGGGGGGGGAATTTTGATAAGAGCCGTCGGCGATAGAGAGGGGAGGCAAGCAAAACCAACAGGTAGCTCGAAGTGGGTCAGCCCGTGACTTAAAATCCTAAACCAGCCCGCGGAAATAATCCCTTCGCGAGCTTTAAAATCGCGACTCGTTTGTTTTATTTCCATTAGGTCGTGATTTACGTCCCGGCCTGTTGGGGTAGAGATGGACGCTTCCGGACCGCCATTTTATACTCGGGCTAATCCACTGGAGCTCGAGCGACGGTCATATAAATCCCTCGCCCGTTAAACTGCCGGGGTTTCCCGCGCTTTCCCGAATCTCATTTTCGCGAGATACGAAGGCGCGTAAAAAGAGTGCGTTAAAACTGCCCGCGAAAAATCGCCGTCGGCGGATTTAGAACCGACCCGTGAATTTTATAGCGCACCGAATAGGGAAGCGCGATGCTGCGATGACCCCGGCCGGAATAGCATCCGTTCCGGATTGATAACCTGAAGTTCGAGCCGTCTAGCCTCTACAAGAGATGCCGTAATGGAAATCACAATCACGTCGATTGATTTTCAGCGCTTCTAAAAAAATCGCGTACGCATTCAGTTTGTCTTTCCGTCCGTCCGTCTCTACGAAAAACGTGTCTGGAATGCTGCAACCTGGAGAATCCAAATTTTAAGGATCGGTTGGTCAACACGAGAGCTAGACACGATATAAATTTGGTGGATCTAGGGTCAGCTACTGATGAGTAATCGGAAAAAATCGCTAAAAAAAGTACACGCTGCGAAAAAGTACGGGAAATTTACAATTTAAAATATTTTTAAAAACCAACTCCTAAACCGCACGAATCAAAAAAATATTTTAGAGGTAAACAGTTAAAAATATATCAAGTTGACGGATAAGTATTTATCATCTACTGATGATGAGAGTTTCGCTCTTGAAATGCGTATATAGAATAACTTCCTTTATTAAAAGAAAACATTTCTTTAGAGATCTGTGCGATTGAGTTTGAGTGCGTGTGTGTGTTTGAACTTACTGTTAGTCTGTTTGGTCCCTGTCGTTGTCGTGAGACGCATAAACCATCAGACATTTGTTTGAGATATAAAATCCCTGGCAAGAATCAAATTTTCGTAAACTGGATATATTTTTAACTGTTCACCTCTAAAAAAAATTTTGATTCGTACGGTTTAGGAATTGGTTTAAAAATAATTTTTTCATTGTCAATTTCAATTTTTCGCCGTAGTCTCATTTCTCTCATATAAAGTACGGTTAGGCAACCAACAATGCATCTACTCTGCGATTCTTCACTCCGATGGAAAGATAGCAGTCGGTGAGAAAAGTGCCTTATGTAACATTATGTATCTTCAATTCCTCCTTCACCAGTCTATTTCACGTTCGTAGAGATAAAAATTAAACCGGATGCGGCGGAGGATAAAAAGCGAGATTCCACAGGCGTAAAAACCTCGAGGATTCATTTTTTACGAAAGCACGTCGATTTTTTTTAAACAGCCATGTCGGAAAACGGACCACCCCTCCCGTTTCAGTCGTCGGTTATTTTGTTTTCATAAACTCTTCAAGGAAACTTAGAGCGAAGAGGGCTGAAATAACGGCCTGTTACCCCCATCGGCTATGAAGGGAGATACTCACTCCCATTACGGTCATTTACTCCACTCACACCTACAAACACGCACGCAGAATGTGTTATTAAAGAGGAGGAAGTGAAAAATAGGAGAGGGCGATGCGATAAAGGGAAAGAGAAGAGGAAGAACACGACTTCCGAAGCCCTTCGCGAGGACTACGAGGAGTAGGTGGGCCGTTTAAAGGCGGTTGAATAAATAAGGGAACTCGGGCCAAGTTTATTCAACCGCCAATCACATCCCTTTTATGAAACCTCTTATGTTATTTTTTTACCGCGATTACTCACTGGAGGAGCACGCGAGACTGTCTCCCATCCCCTCTTCCTCCTCCCTGCCACCCACTCCACCACCCCCTTTCTCCCTTCACCCCGGAGACGAACGCGTATCGCGTAAGGCAGTGGAGCGGACGCACACTGACCATAACAGAGAAAAAGAAAGATAAGGGTCGGCGGTAGTAAAAAAAGGAGATAATAAAAAACGCGCCCACTTTTCTTCCCATCTCGACAATTAGGGTCGAGTGGAAAACATCCCTGGCGCTCAAAAACAAATGCCTTATGAAAACTAATTACGCGGCGATGATAAGAAAATTTCACCGTAATTACGGGAAAGAGGACTTCCTCGAATTGATACGCTGAAGTGCACTATTTGGTACAAATTCTGCAGGTTTGAAACAATGAGTGCGCGATTAGCTATGTATCACCCGTCGTCTTCAACTCGACGCGAAGTAACTCGAAGGTTTTATGCTTCACCGAGCGGATTTCGACGCGTAAACTTGGCGACCTTTATAATACCAGGTACTTAACGTACTTCTTTTGGTATCGCATGCACGGACGTGCTAATGATACCTTCCTATCGCGGCGACAGAACAGTTTCTTTCGCAAAAATCGTCAATGCGAGCGAATGTTTTCCGTTGCCGTGCACCGGGATGCTTCGATTATTCATTCCCCTCACACTTTCCCGATACCGAGTGGTTTGATATTCCAAGTACAGGTCATTGCCGTTGCTTTGACAAACCATAAAACTGCCCAGGCCGAGTGCTGGCATTTTGGATCGGTGCCGCAAACACAGCGTGAATACCTGAACGCGTCCTGTCGGGGATACGTTAACGCCTCGCTATATCATGCACTACGAGCACCTCTTCTTCTTCTTTCAAATCAGGCATTTTATCAATTTGCCAACGCGACAGCGCCACCCGTATCCTTGGACGAGTTTTGTAGATAAAATCGGACTGATTCTTTAAAGAAAACGAACTCGCGGGCACCTGGATGCAAACGCACTCCGAAGGGCCGTGTTCGACAACACGATACGTCAGCCTCTGAGAGAATTCATACATTCCGCCGAGGAATGATTCTTCGATTAGGCAAAACATTTTCTCGAATGATGACGTATTTCCAGGCGTTTTTCCCAATAATTCCAGCCAGAGAAACAATGTCGAAGCGATTCACTCAGGCTCTAAAAACGGACTAACATGCTTCATAAATATATAAATCATTATTGAAAAGAAGCCTTCACATTAGCCAATGCAATTAAAATAATAGCAAAATTTTATTCGTACCCTAGCAGGTAATATATTCCTGCGCACTCTGTCACAAAATTTACTGTAAAATACAAGGCTAAATTTTGGGCTGCATCGCCATTTATACGCAACATTCATTTTAATAGAGAACTCGTCAAACAAAATCTTGAGGTTAATTGTCACTATCGAGGCATTTCTTTCATTAACTCTATCAGCCTGCATAAGATGCTACATTTTTCTAAACCTTTAATGAAAAAGTGACGGGCAGACGAATTTGCAAAGAGGTCCAGCGATGCAGCATCGTAAACCAAGAAAGGGAAAGGCAACTGTTTGAGGCGGGGAGGGCTGCCGGGGAAGATCTCTCGACCACTCCCTCACTTGCCTTCCCACGGCGCACGCATAAATTGAACGAGTGGAGAGGGAGAGAAAGTGAAGGAGCAATAGAGCGAAGACAGGAAAAGGGCGGAGTACACATCGAGAGAGAGAGAGAGAATGATATCGGCGTAACCGCAATTATCGGGGAAGTCACTTCAAAACCGGTCGCTTAAATAAAGGCCCATCGCCAATGGATACAGAGAAGCTGAAGAGACGACGGTGAACGGAGAGATAATCAAGAGGAGAGAGATAAATGAGAGGAGAAAGTGGAGGAGAATGACAGGGAGGGAGAGTATGAGAAGGTGTGAGAGGAAGACTAGAGGACAAAGGAGAGCTATAGAGCATGGGTGTCCAACCTACGGCCCGCGGACCGGATGCGGCCCGCGAAGGGTTTTAGTGCGGCCCGCAAAGCTATGATGAAAAAGCAATCCGAAAAATGTAACACACAAATTCGTACATTTTTATGGAAATTTTGTTAATAAAGCTTTTAATATTGAACTGTTAACTACTAAAAACCTTCTTTAGACCTCATAATCCGATTTAAACTAATCTCGACCGCCGAAGAATTGGAAACTATCGTTGCCCAAGGATTTGCAACCACCGATGCGGCACGCCATGTAGAAAAGGCTGGACACCACTCTGCTATAGAACAGCGGTTCTCAGGGAAAAATTCGTCGTGGCCGCATCTGTGGCCACTTGCCATGTTGTGGTGGCCGCATTGTTAAATTTAAGGTCTAAACGATATTTGTTATTCTACGTAATCCACCTAATAAGTTCAACGAAATGAAATAACGATAGCAAATGTTAATCATAAAAATGTGACATCACAGTCTTCATCCCAGTCTGCATATTAATTATTGCTATAGTACAGTGGTGCCCAAACTACGGCCCGCGGCCAAATGCGGCCCGCGAAGCTATGGCGAAAAAGCAATTCGAGGAATTTAACACACAAATTCATACATTTTTGAAAATTTTTATAATATAACTTGAAATATTGAATTGTTAGCCATAAAAACCTTATTTAGACTTGATTTGCACCTCAGAATATATAGAAAACTTCCGATTTAAACTCTAATCCGGTCCGCCAAAGAATAGGCAGCGTCCAATGTGGCCCGCCAAGGGATTCGTAACCACTGATGCGGCCCGCCATTAGAAAAGTTTGGGCACAACTGCTATAGTAAATAAACAAAAACTCCACCGTACAAAGGAAGAGAATACACTCATACTCACGCTGCAGGTTCTGGTAAACACCCTCGCAGGCAGTGTTGCCGTTTTAGCGCTTTTTGTGCTAGATTTGGCGCTTTTTGGGCTCGCCTAGCGCCTTCTTACTGTCTTAAGCGCGATGGCGTTATTTTGGCGCTTTTCACGATTTCTAGCGCCAAATTTGACGCCTTTCTTGATTTTTCTCGAGCATTATCCTACCGAATGACTTGCATGCCCAAATGTCCCATCCAAAGTTTACGCTTGTTGAAATATGGCCCTATAAAGTGAAAAGGTTTCCCTTACACTACACTGCCAGATGGCGGCTGGCTATCCTGGGCTTGCTTTTGAGAGTGAGAAAGAAATACCTCATTGTCTTCAGAAAGTCACGATTTGTAAACATTTCTGTAGGTTATGGGAGTAACCTCTCACATAATTAGTTTCTGTTTTGAGATTCCCCATCTGCTTCTTATCAAGTGTGTATGTCACTCACTCCAACTAGCAGTGTCCCACGCTGTCAATGAGTATCTGCCGCGGAACCTACACTTTCTTATTAAAGAAGCGTACAATTGGTTCTCACATTCACCTTTTCGACAGGCTAAATATAAGAAGCTTTATAGTTTAATGAATGATGGAGTTCCTCCTTTGAAGTTAATTCAGTATAGTCAGATAAGATGGATGTCCATTGAAATGACAATTGTGAGAATTCTGAAGCAATGTTGTGAGCTTGAGAATCATTTTGAAATTGTTAGAAGAAACGAACGCTGTAATACAGCAGAAATCTTACATTCAATGTTTAATGATAAGAGAAATTTATTGTTTCTTTTATTTTTGAAACCCATTATTAGAGAAGTGCAAATGGTGAACAAGAAATTTGAAGCTGAAATGAATGACCCTTCAAAGTTTCTGAATGACTTGTTACATCTGATTGATTCTATGAGCTCAAAAGTTGTCATTCCAGGAATAATATTGACTACTGATACTGCAATTGAAAATAATTTAGACCCAAAGCCGTACTTGGGCTATGAATTCGAAAAGGAAATATCTGATTGTAAACTTACAGAAGAAGACCAAAAAAATATTCGCGTTAGCTGCGTGAAATTTCTGGTCGAACTCATAAAACAACTTCGTCAGCGTTTGCCAGAAAATGTTAATGTCTTACAGTCAATGTCGTATTTAAGTGCACATCATTGCCTAAATCCCGTAAAGCATGATATTCTGGATCTAGCAAAAATGTTCTACAGCGATTCGGGAAAGCTAACACGCATTGATTTTCAATGGAAAAAATTACACCACTTTAAATGGATTGAAACCTCTGAAACAACACGGCTTTGGGCAGAAATTACAAATTACAGAGATGCTACAGGTGAAAACCCATTTGAAGATCTTTCTCAATTTGCATTAACAGTGCTTTCATTGCCACATTCTAATGCTGATGTAGAACGCTTATCCAGTTACATGAACATTGTAAAATCAAAGTTACGTAACAGAATGAAACTCCAAACTCTGAACTCAGTTTTGGCCATTAAGTATGGATTGCGACGACATGGAAGATGCTGTCACAATTATGAGTTGCCTGCGAATGTTTTGCGGAAAATTAACACAACTGATGTGAATGAAAGTTTTGCTGAGGCAGGAACTTCAGGAACTGCTGAAGAGCAAGCAAACAGTGGTGATGATGATGATGATGATTTCATTTTTGAAAGTGTATCTTAATTTTTATGCGATATTTTTAAGTAAAATAAGGTATTTTCAGTACATTTTTATTTTCTATTGACAAATATCAAACAATTTTATACATGTATTCTACATGACTTTTTCAATTATTTATGTCTTTATTGAAATGTAAAAAATAAAATGATTTGTAGATTCTTTCGACGTGTGTTCAAAATTCAGCATGGATGTGTACTAAATTCCATTCTGCTAAATCCCACTTTGCTTCAATTTTATGATGATTATAAGTCATTTCAATTGGAATTAAATTGTGTTCCGCACTAATGTCACCGTTTTTGCAATTTCTTTTTAAAGTTAAAGAAAAATCTTAATAAATGTATGTAATAAATTTAAGAAAGTAAAGACGGAAAAATTTCTGTTTTTAGCGCATTATTTAACTCCATTTATTTTGAGTTTAGCCCCTTTCTAGCTCTTTTGAAGGTCGATCTAGCGCGATTTCAAATTTTCAAACGGCAACACTGCTCGCAGGACCTAAGTCAAAAGGATGACACACGCACACGGAGAAACATACAAAAGTCACTCGCACAGTAAACTCTAACCAAAGATTAAAACTAGACACCGATGTTTCGATAGCTAAGCGCGTGTCTCCTTTTGACTTAGGTCCTGCGACGGTTTTACCAGCAACCTGCAGCGTGTGAGTTTTTGTTTATTTACTATTGTATTGGGAATAATTTTGAAACGAGAAAAAAGTCTGCTATGCCAGGGAATCGAACCCGGGTCTTCCACTTGCCGGGCGGTTACCACTGAACTATCGTAGCAGATCAATTTTCTCGTTTCTTAACGCGGATGTATTGTTTCACCGTGTCTCGCAACCCTCCATTTTCAATTATTGCTATGCTTAAAATATAATTTTTCTGGTGGCTGCGTTAAAAGTTTCTGGTGGCCGCAATTGAGAACCACTGCCACAGAGCGTTAGGGAGAGAGAGGAAGGGTATTCGATCGCAGAGGGGCTATGATTGATCGAATTGAGGGAATGGAAAGGGGTTATGGATGAAAAATTGGTGGAGGGGAGGAGGCGTGAGAAGGGAATGGGAGAGGCGGAGACATAGCTGAGGGGAATCGAAAAAATTGGCTGATTGCTTTCCGCAAATTACCTCCCCGTTTAATAAAAAGCAGATCTCGAATGAAAAAATATATTACTGCGGTCAATGCGCTCCAGCGAGTTTCCGCAGAACACACAAATAAACTGATGAAAGAGAATCCTGTGACAAAAGTATGGAGCGAAAAATACGCGAATAACACCGGATAATTCATTTAATTTTTCACTCTCGAAAATTGAAACACGAAAAGTTAAACAAAACTGCCGATGAAGTTTTTGCTTTTGATACACTCAACTGACAATAAAACAAAGATTAATAAAACGAAACCAAAACTGGATTTCAACGGGAGTAAAAGCGACACACATTCCATAAAAGCAAGAGCTTGATCACCTGCATCGATCGATTAGCTTCTGCTAGAGCAGTCCACAGTTTTGCGCGCTCGTCATTGAAACCGTAATAATCCCAGCGAGACAATCTCAGCGACTATAAAACCATTAATGTCAGGTCACGTGTAGGGGAGCTTTTTGAAGAAAACATTGGAAAGTGACGGAAAGGTATCGGATTACGTTAGAAAACGTTTAACCTACGCAAGCATTCATAAAAATATTTATCATTATTTTGGCAGTACATTTGAAATATAAATAATACCAGAATATAGTGAGTAAAAAAACCGTATACCAGTTACAATCAAATCACATCCCAAAATACTCCACAATAACGCAGCATCTTTTTTCGATGCCGCGCAGAAAAGCTTAACAAATTACAATATCAGTATTGAGTAAAGCGTACTAACGGACTATTCAAAATGGTTCAACAGAATATTTTTGTTTTTGTAACATGTCTACTAACCTATCAACCGCATCAAGTATGGTGTCATAGAAGGTGAAGCAGCTTTCTTAACCACACTTACATAAAAGACTGCAATTCGTACGCGCGTTCGTCATCACGGTCACAAAATAAAATCCAGAAAAAAGACGAAACAGACTGTTGAGATTGCCACCAGATGGGCCATTATCTCGTCGCCGTAATCGCCAATGCTAAAGCCATTCCGATTTTTGTGAACAGCAACCGATGGTTTTCTTTTTCTCTCTGCTTTTGCTGGTTTCATCTGTTCTTTAGCCCATTCAGCCGTTAGATTCGGCTTGCTATTTGTAGAGATCGTCCTCCGTTGCATTACAATTGGAGTTTTGGGCGAACAAATCTTTTTTGTCACGATTGTATACGAAAAAGAAGTATAAAACTACATTCGGATCAAACCAATAAAACTACGCCGGCAAAAAAAATTAGGCGCGTTCCGGGAGAACGTTCGTTAATTTGCAGGGTAACGCACTAATGAGCATAGGCTCCTCCTCCCCCCTCTGGTATTTAGCGTATTAGTCATTTCATTTAACACTAAAACAGGATAGCGAGCGTAGTTATGTTAACGATGTTGTCAGTGAAATGCATTCTGTTTTAAAATGCAAACAGCAAAATGGTACCCAATGTAAGACCTATTTTACTTCGCACGATGGAACTTAAATAAATACATGAACGTGAAAAATATCTTATTCCAGTAGTCGGAGTTCAATTATATTCAATGAAAAGGATTGTTTTAATCCGAGAAATTCATGAAGCCATAAATGAAACTTTTGAAAGGCCCAACTTGAATACTTTCTCCATTCTCCTCTGTCTTCATCAACCACTAGTATTATTAGGATGACTTTGGAATGATATTGCATACATGGCATTGTGTTTCAGAAATAAACGAAAGTCGGAATCCGCAACTGGATTGATTTACGAGGGTCGCTGATGGAACAGCTACTCCAAACAGCCGTTCCTTTGTGTTTTCACCAAACCGGTGTTCTACATAGTCTCTCCAGCCGACCGATTTATATCGATATTAGCCCTCGTAGCGAATGGATCAAATAACGCGCGCGCACACGCGCACGCACACACACACGCTGTTGAATACCAGAGGACGATTCTCCGAAATATTTTTTGCATATATTCCTCCCCCTCCTCTTTTACACCCTCTCCACTTTTATTCCCTCTCCCTCCATCTCTCTCCCCCGCCCACTTTTATTTTTAAGCTTAATTTACGACCTCCATCCGGCAATAATAGGCGGAGAGGCGGTGGCTTCGTAATTGTTACCATTACCAGGCTTCAACGAAAAGCGGAAAAAGTTAATACGGTAATTAAAAATGGTGTTAACGCTTTTGCGAGCGCTGGCATAAATTCCGACGAGATGAAAAAAGTGATAAAGACAATCCATGCAGTCTATATAACGTTCTCCGGTCATTCGGACAATAATGCATCTGTGGGCGTGCGGTCGCCATGGCGAAGGTGGGGCTGGAGGGAGGGAGGGAGAAGGGGAAGAGGACAGGAGGAGAGAGGATAGGAAAGGGGAGGAGAGAGGATAGGAAAGGGGAGGAGAGAGGATAGGAGAGGGGAGGAGAGAGGGGAGGAGAGAGGATAGGAGAGGGGAGGAGAGAGGGGAGGAGAGAGGATAGGAGAGAGGATAGGAGAGAGGATAGGAGAGGGGAGGAGAGAGGATAGGAGAGGGGAGGAGAGAGGAAAGGAGAGGGGAGGAGAGAGGATAGGATGGAGGGGAGGGCATTTTCTTTTTAATTTTTGGTTCCGGATAATTTTTCGTCGAAACCGATCAATTTTAATCGAGGTGCGGTCGCGAGAAAAAATATGAACTTCCCTCGAATGGAAAGAGGTTTTTGAAATTTTATTTTCAATTGATAAAAAAAGCCTTCCGCTTAATGATTTTCATTTCAAAGGGCTTTGCAGTATACGCTATTATTTAGCGCATTACACGCCGACGCCATCAATTTATTATCCATTAATTTGACTTTATCATGTCGTCCGTTCGAGTGGTTTCGCCGATGACGGCGGCTATCGAATTTCCTTCCGAATATAATTCAGCGCGGATCACAACGTTCGGAAACTTCATTTTTCCGTTGCAAAAAAAAAATAAAACGAAACGATTCACACATGGCTTCGTTGTTTCCGCGCGATTCAGCAACGATCCCAGGGACAAGCAAACTCTAAATAATGTAACGCACGGTCCTTTTCGCGCGTAAAGTTGACTCGAAACCACACGACGATAAGGAACCTGTCGTTCAAATCCTCGCACGCAATATTAATTACATCCAGAGAAAAATATCGCCACTTCAAGACGAAGAGACAAAAAGCATTCGACGTCGATCCAATCGGATCGAATCGGTGCGAGTAGAAGCATGATTTTCCCATTACGAGGATGACTTGGAAGAAGGGCAGAGTTATTTATAGGAAGCTCAATTCACTGCCCAGCAATTCCGATGAGAAAGTGCGGGCAGGGTTAAAGCAACGGGGAAGGGGAAGGTTATGGAGGTGGAAGGAGGGAGAAAGAGGAGCTGGAGGGCAGGAGGATGGAAAGTGGGAGGGCGTGGAGGGAGGAGGGCGTGGAGAGGGAGGAGGGCGTGGAGAGGGCGGAGGGAGTGGAGGGAGGAGGGCGTGGAGGGAGGAGGGCGTGGAGGGAGCAATGGCAGAGATGGAAGAGAGAGTGGGAATAATGGAGTGAGATTGATGAAGGGCCGGGGAAGCGGCAAAGGGAATGGTACATCACACAATCTCTAACGCGCGTGGTCCGGTAAGCATCTCGAGGAGACTTACAGCTTTCTCCGGTCCTCGACTCAATTCATTTGTAGGGAGGGCATTAAGCGAGCGCGGCAATTTAGAATCCACGTCAGGAGTATCGCTGGGAGGAGGATGGAGCGGTGGAAGAGGAGGGAGGGAAATGAGTGAGAGAGAGGAAAAAAAAGCCCGGACTGCTCTCTTTTATGATCACCACCCCACTTAACCTGGCACCGGGTTGCGTGTGCGTGAAGGGTCGCATCTGGCACTTCTCTAGACAAACACTTGTGCAATTAATCAGTTCATTTGTCGAGGAACCGCTGCCGATGATAAGAGGAGATATAAAACTTAATATATACTCACTAAATTCAGGAAAATGCTTTACGCTAAAAAAATGCTGTTTCACAGAAATATGTTCTTTCATAAATCGTTCGTATTCATCGACTAACTCGGAAACGAAGTGAGTTATCAATATATGACCTTCGACCTTTTTTTAATCCCTTATGTCTTCTCGCTCTGGCATTATGAAGGGAGACAAATCAAATTCGTGCACTCCGTTTACCTTGTCAATAATGCGGTACTGAGAGTAACTTGCTAAATGAATAATCGCTCCGTGGCGAGGAATGAGTCCGATTTCCATTTAAAATATTCTTCGGCTTTGAAAAATATGAATAAATACGTAATCAGTTTTTACTCTGCATAGTCATAAATGTAGACAGGAAAAAGTCATAAAAAACGAAATGTTCCTTTTGCAAATACTGTAAAAATAGAGCAGCCGAAAGAAACGTTTATTTCTCTAACTCGGTAGACAACCAACGCGAGATGAGAAGCGATGGAGTCCATCTCGCAAACGAGTATTTCCCTTCACGTAATTCATTAAAGGCTTAGACTCTCTTAAACAAGAATTTATATGATAGGGGCGGAAATTGAAGCAGCCAACGCTAGTACTGCACCGCACGCGAAGGGGCAAGTATAATATCGCTCCTTCCCGCCCCCCTCCCCGGCTTCGCTAACGACGCGAATGCAAAAAGGAAACCTCTTCCGACGAAAGTGGGTCTGTATCTGCGGGAGAATTCCCGACACGAACGAGATACGTTTATGGCTGACATCCATCATTCGCCAGGACGAAAACGGTTGACGGAAAGCAAACAGAATTCATAAAATTGTTTCATAGAAATGATCGAAGCGGAAGAAAAAGAAAACCAAGTAAGACGAGGAGGAATAAATGCACGTTATTGTCCTTAAATTATGATGAACGTATAGCATCATCCGTTCCGTGATTATCACAGGTGAATAAACCCTTAATATACTAAAATCGTGTACTTAAAAATTTCATTTTGAACACAAGAGAAAAACTGGGGTAAAATTACCGAAGAAGATAAAAACATTGTCGACGAATAGCAAATACCAAGAAATGTACTCTCATGTTATTTTCACATCTGTAAACCATATCCGAGGTATCCACTTCAAAATAATCATCAGATCTCTTAAGAGTTAATAATAATAATATATAAGTGCTCGGATAAAAACCAAGAGAAGTAATGGCGGTGCTCTTTTTGCAACCATGTTTATGACCCATTTAACGCAGAATTTATTTTACACTTTGCCAACAATGCTGCCTTTCGATGAAAATGAACGTTTGGTCCCTTAATTCTAGGGTTGTCGCGGCGGCCCTTCGAAACTATTTCATTTGCCGTCAAACATATGTCAAAATTTGGCAGGCCGATAAAAAGATACGGTTGAAAGAACTCAGTAGTATAATGCCAAGATAAACGTACAAAAAGGGATATTTTTAGAAGAATAACTTCCCTCCGAGTCGAAACAGCATTCATTCGGCGACGCCGCACAAAGCATTCATGATTTCATTTTGAATTGCAGCGAGCGTTCCGTTCTCGTCATAAAACGCGGCGGAGACGTTTGTATCCATGGCGACAAGAAAAAGAAAACCCTTTTTGCATTCGGAGATTGAGAATTGCATTTGTCTGCCGCGCGCGGAAATAATGAACCTAACGCCCACACACACTCGCTCATCGAGGGATTTCAAAGTAGCAAAATATAGGATGGTATATGGCAAATGGGGGCGATTTCCCGGATAATTAATTAATCGAACAAATTCGATCAGATTGAAGCGGCCATAGTATGCGATGCCATTCGTGCAATTAAAGAATCATCGTAGCGCGAAGTGAAGCAAGTCGACGGCCGCTGTGGCGAAAGAATGTTGGCAAAACCAACATGATAACGCACACTGAGAAATATCAAAACGAAGATTCTTGACGATTGCTCCATATCTTACAGCTGCACAAAGAGGGATTACGTATTACATAGATGCTATATCAATGAAAAAAGATAACGTAAGTTTATTTATGGGTAATTTAATCTGGGCGATGAAAAACATGACCGGATAAAAGAATTTCAGCATCGCAAAGAAACTCACGGTTGTCGCCGCATCCATTCTGGAATATTAGAAATGGGACAATTTAATAGTAATTCAATATATACAATGATCTCGCTAGTACTATATAGCTATACTATATATTCCTTCCAAAACTTAGGTCAAGGTTTACAACCCTGGATACGAACATACGGGCTTGAGATAAATCTTTCGAAGCCAAATAGACCAAGTACTCTATTAAAATGAATGTAATTATTAAGGAAAGATTTTTTACTGTTGCCCGAAGACTAGGTGTTGGTGGTTCGCATTAGCGATAAAAAACGATGCTACATCCTAGATGCGATTTTGATGAGGGATGGATTGTACCTACGGTCCTCAAGATTTAGTAAACGAAAACCGATGATATACCCTTGCTACAGAAATGTGATTGATGATGGTCCGTGGTTATATTCTGTTCTGGTGGGTGGTCCATGAATGCGAAAAGGTTAGGAACCCCTAAATTACGTAACAGATTCTTCAAAGGGCGCTGGAATGATAAGACACAGGGTAGGGCAGCAATGCCTGGGCCTTAAAGCTAGGGTCTCGTGTTCGAATCCGGCCTAGGGAATGGTCGCATGTCCCATGTTATCCTTGATAGTCTCATTTGAAGTGACCCGTTAAATACTGTTTAAAAGCAAGTTAAGAATAAATAAGCGAAGACAGTTACCCAGAATTTTTCTCGCGCAAAATAGCAGCTAAATAACAGGTGATTTAGAAGTACAGTTTGAACAAACGACAACTAACCATCAAAATATCAGTTAAATAAAACCAAATATCCTCTACGACCATTTCAAAGATATATGAACTTTTCACAATTAAATCTAAGCGTTTAATAAGGAAAGCACATAGGTATATTTGCAAGCGGACGTATACATAAACACACATATTAGAGAAGAAAGACAATGTGAATGTGCGATAAATGCATTCACGGTGAATTATGAATAAAAAATGAGAAAATTCACGTAGGCGACGTGAACAATAATTAATTGAGAGCGAGAGAGAGAGATAGGTGGACCTAGTTGTGTCAGACGAGCTCGCAATAAAGGGAGCAGCGGGGAAGGTGGGGTGGGAGGGTGGGAAAGAGGGAGGGGGAAGGAGAGAGAGAGAAAGAGAGGAAGGAAGGACTGGATGAGACGAGACAGTTGAGAGAAGGGGAGGTGGTGGAAGAGAGACTGAGGGACGGGTCGAGAGAAGCGTGTGTTAGGGAAGGAAGCAGCTCGGAGGTTTTTGCTGCTACCTGGCAAAATACTTGACAGTGACAAACCTCCGCTGTCTCTTAGACATTGAGGATGAGGTTGCTAGGAGGGAATCGGAGTGCGGCGTCTTTGCAAACTAAGAACAAAGGAAGGGAATCGCGCGGCGAAACAGGATGCGGGGAAAATGGAGAGGGGGAGAGAGAGAGAGAGAAAGGTATAGAAATGCCAGAGGAATGGAAACCTATGCAGGAAGGGTTGACGGAAGGGGAAACGATGCAGAGAGGAAGGGAAAGAAGAGAACAGCGAAAGAGAAAGGACGGGACGAGGGAATATTAATTAAAAAAAACAAGTTCAACAACCCTTGCATTGCGAATTAAAAGGAGTTGTACAGCGGTAAATAAATGATCGGTTCGAATTGTTCATCCTTAAGCTTATGCACTCACACTTTACTTAGTATGAAGAGGATAATTACATACCACACACACATATATATATATATTAGACGCAAAGCTAATGTTCAGTTTCTCTAAAGGGCGGTATAATCACAATAACAGGATAGAAGATTGTGTAAGAAATATAGCTTGGTCGTCGAACCGAAGAGGAAGAATGGAAAGACAACGAAGAGCAAGGATATGGATTTCGAAAGGTAAGGAAAGGGAGGGGACGATACGGGAGGGAGGAGGAGGGCGGACAAACGTTCGCTTTAGCATGCAAAACGCACTCCTTGCGAACGTAACATTTTCAGTGAATGGTTCGAAAGAGCGAAACCTTTTCTCTGTCCCGTTGCGTACGTTTTGCCAATTTGTCCCTCTCTGCGCTCCGAACGCGCAATCATCCCTTCCAATTAAAGTCGGCACGCACAAGACGGGGAAGGAAGCCAATAATGAGAGAGAATGGCTACGGCGACGAAACGAGACTACCTGCGACACTTGCAACCCCCACCCTCTCCTTCCACCCCCTCTCTTCTCCCCCTCACGTGAAATTCCAGAAACGGCGGTTTTATCCATAGAATATACGATTAAAATGTTCACTGAAAGGAACACATTTTAAATCCGTTGAGGACACCAAGAAAAAACACGACGGAGGTGCTGAAAGGGGTTTCACAAAATTATTTTCAGGGATGCTTCCAGACACGGCAGAAAAGCATGCAGCGCTGTGTATGTGCCCAAGGAAACTACTTTGAAGGAGATAACTTGTAAGGTACTTAAACTTTCAATTAACTATTTTTACGATATCAGTCTCGTTATTTAATAGCCACACCTCGCATTCAAGTCGAGAGGATTTGAGAGTGGATAAGAGACGCGAATTACCATTCAATAAAATGCAAGGGGGTTTCTCGCCCGCGAAAGGAACGAATCCTGTTATATGTATAAAATGAGTTAATTTTCGGCAAAGTGCGATTACGCTAACAGATGCATTTTTTTTATTTTAAGGTTCAGAAAACAGCGAAATGATACGAAAGCGATGAGAGAAAAATGAAAGTCGAAAGTCTTCCATTCTCATCATCAATTACGGTTTTTTTCTACGCTTGCGAAACC
This sequence comes from Tanypteryx hageni, assembly GCA_028673005.1. Taxonomy (NCBI): domain Eukaryota; kingdom Metazoa; phylum Arthropoda; class Insecta; order Odonata; family Petaluridae; genus Tanypteryx; species Tanypteryx hageni. The sequence goes on along the minus strand of CM054114.1, from coordinate 172,139,466 downwards.
TTAATGGACCTTGGGCACGAAAATTCACGGTGCACGCACAAAGACACCGACGCCAAACAGCGTCGATTATTTTTAATTGAACGAAATGGGAGCGAAATAGAAATATTAATGAACTTTTGTCCGACAAATACGAAGATCAGATTTTTATCTCGACTACGGCCAAAACAATTCCTTCTCAGAAATTCGTATTCTGTCTCAGCGGCGCGCAAACATTTCAGGCCGCGCCCTCCTTTTCATCGCTGAAAACGGTGGCGCCCCCATTTTGATTGAATATTATCTCATTTTTGTGTTGTTTGTAAAAATATTCTTATAAATACGAGAATTGTAGAAGCGTCAAATTCGATATTCTCTGATGAAGAAAAACCAGAGAGCCCCCAGGGCGGTGTCGGTCGGGTAAACTTGCCGAGAATCGCGTTCCGCTTTGACAGATGAACCGATCGCGGCCGCCCTTCAAATCTCTCGCGCCCCACAGTTTGAGCACCCGTTCTATCTAATAAATATACCGGTGCAATGCAAACAAATGGCGGCCTTACTGAGACATTGCATGTCTTACATTTTCCAAACATTAACACATTTTTTAACCAATCAAGGATCATCCGGGATGATAACGCTGGGCTCCTTTAAAGCGCGACCCTTTCCGCGACTTTGATTTCTTCGATCCTCGGTGAAAACGTCAAGACGGGTCAGAGAGGCGTCGCGGGTGCGCCATCTTGGATTCCACCATCTCCCGATGGACGCAACGTCAAACGAAAGAAAAACGCTAAAAATGTGAGATTGGATGGGAAGAGGAAAAGAGAAAGAGAGGCATTAGCAATGCGCAGTGAGGAATGAAATAATAATCCTAGACGGTTTTTTTTCTTCCCCCTTTTACTCCTAGTTTCGCGGAAGTGAGTGTCGTGTGAGTAATGTTTGCGAGAAGGAAGTTCCCGAGAAGTCGCCACTGCACGATGGGGGAGAGGAAGGGAGGGAGATACGGAGGGAGAGAGGGAGGGAGGAAAGGAGTTGGAGGGAGGAAGAGGAGAGAGAGAGAAGGACACAAAAAATAGGAAGCGGACGAATAAAACGGCGGAACGCGTTAAACAACGATGGGCGAATTCTTGCGATGCACGACCCCGTAAAAAAGTCACCGGAGGAGACGATATAAATAATGAAACGGGCGTCCGGAGTAAGGCACGACGGAGCGCCATTGAGAGACGGAAGGTTCGGAAAAAAAGGCGGCAGGAAAGGAAGGGGGATTCTGTTTGATGCAAAATTGAAAAAGAAAAACTAAAGAGAAATTTCCATCGCGTGGTTCGTCCGTATTGACCTCTGCTTTGAGGAGACGATCACTCGGGGCCACTAGAAGACGAACAATACATTTTCATTTGATAAATTGTTTTTGCGAGTAAAAAACATTCTTTCGGCAGAAGGCGTACCCAGGAATCCATAAAAATTAGATACATAAATTGATTAATAGAAACTTAAAAAACAAATAACTAGTTTGCGTGCGATCTCAGCTTCGATTCAAATAAAAATAAAAAAGTCCATAATGCAAGTACCTAACCTTTGACAAAGAAATTGACCGATGAATATAAATAAGATAAAATAAGCGTTTATATTAATTCTCTAGGAAGGAAAAAATAAAATAATTCCATACATACTTCGAATTTGGGGTTCAGCAAATTTTCTATTCGTAGGGGTTCCTGTTTTGGAGTTCACTAGTGATTAAAAGTTAATATAATAGATGTGGCATACTTGAAACAAAGCCTAGAAATGAAGCGAAGAACTGCCATGATTCAACATATCAATGATGATGATTTTTAACCCCCGAAAGTAAAAAACGTCTATGGGCAAGTTTTAGAGGTGGCATCTAGAAATTAGCGGGTTACTGCCATTCCAGCAGATCTCTTTCGATGGACAATAACTTGTAAGTGATGTAGAATAAAATTTTTATAAGATATGCCTGATATCAAGATGCAGTGTTGACAGAGGAACTGCGACGAACTCTATATCGTGCAAAATATTGGTTATCAACATCACCATCCTTCTAGTACTAATAAACATTTGTATTTCTGCTGTGGCAAACACCGAACGGAAACATAAATCAAGATAACAGTTCTGCGCTCATTTACGGAGATTAATTTCCGAGAAGTGACTTAAAGATAAGATCGCAGCAGATATATAAATACTGAATAAAGATAGCTTGTGTAGAAAATAATCGGACGACGTTAAAAAGGCGTGTTATTTCGAATCAAAACATTCATTGACATTAATCGTTTCCAAAGTAGATAAAATACATATGTACGCATGCACACAGAAAGAGAAAGAAAGACAAACGCTCTAAAATTCTTTCTGGCTAAACAAAACCTCCGTCCGTGCAAGTTGCCAGGAAACAGTTCTTAATGGGCAAACACCGGAGTGATCGTCAACGTAACACGACAGCATCTCATTTTTTTGTTTCTAAGCGACTTAATTAGGTGGTATTGACAGAAAACACGCCATGCCGAAATAAGTAACCACGCGGTTGGTTGCAATCTCTCGCGTTGAGATCGATCGCTTGAAGAATCTCGAACGGCCGTATCGACCTAAAAAAAATTCGAACGGGAGGAGCGGAATGATCAAAGGCTTTTCCATACGAGCGACGGAGAGATATAAAAGGGCGTGGAAAAGTGCGTCGCGAGGGACTGCCTCGAGGAAAGGCAGATGAAGTCGGACGAAGGAGATAGATAACACGTGTCTCTCAATCCAGATGATTGTTTGCTGGCGTCCGATTGAAGCCTCGGCGAGCAATAATCTGCGCTAAGAGGTTCTAACGCCCACGACCGAATAAACCATCTTTATTCACTCCTTACTTGTTTTTAGAAAGCCGCTGGCTCTCTATCCGGCAATCGATGTTTAGCCACATTTATCGCGTGGCAATATCGATCGATATTGAGATTCTACACGGTACGGCGTGATATTGTCTCTTAAACACGGGCATATGGGGATAAAACGCGAATCGGGATTTTTTTATGAGTGTAATATATTGTGAGTATTGAACAAATTGCATCGCATAAATTATAAGTAAATAATTAACAACTCCGGAGGAAATTATTTTAATTATATGCCGTTTATCCATAAATGCATTTTAATTCCATCATGCGATTACCGAAAAACGGAACCGACACCGAAGCCTGGATCAACCGATATTCATATCAGGATTTAGTTATGCGGCTATTAACGTAATGATATTCACTGAGATCGATGCCACGGTTAATATGGCACATATAGGGGAGAATTCCGTGTAATTTATTCTAAAATACGCGCATTGAGATATTTTATTCATGGAAAATAACAACAGAAAACGCAACATGCTGCATTCATCTTAATTTAAACATTAACTAAGCCAAATGAATTTTAATATCGTAAACAACAGTAATTCAATTCAAAAAATGTCACTCATAAGCTAATCTCTGACAGACCAATCACTTAGGAAGAAATCAATAACAATGCTGAGCGACAAAAGGTCAGCACCTCTCGAGTACTTCCAGTATTTACAAGGCGAATATTCTGTTACGACGTCATCACCATACACCATTAACGACAATATTTATCCTAAATCGCAATTCGACTTCAGGTGACTTAAATATTTCTTTACGTTCTACAAATCACGGAAACCCTGAGTGTTTTCATTACCGCACCAATAACCAACGAGAAGCGGGCGAAAAAAAAACCAACGAAAGCATGCCGAGCGCAAGGAAGGAGCTCCAACATAAGCCATCCACCGACCCGCGCAGAACATTCCTCTCCCTCCGACCTTATCTACAGATCTGAAATGTAATCCCCCTTCGTCATCGACGGATACTAAATTTTGCAAAACAGAACAGCCTCCTTCCACGCAACAACAACAACAACAAAAAAACAAAAACACCGGAATCGAAGGGACGATTAGAGGGCGGCAACAAAAACGGAAGTAATGCGGCCGTAGAGAGAGAGGCGGGGTTTTCCATGACAGTTATAACATTCAGATTAGTTGGGATGCGGGGAAGGGAATAACGGAAGGTAGGGCTGGAAGGGGTGCTGGAGGAGGGAGGGAGGGAGAAAGGGAGAAAGGGAGGGGGAGAGAGAGAGAACACCTCGCGTTTGAATTTTATTCCGGAATCACACGATTCATGTATGAATAATGAGAGAACCAAAGAGGCAGATGAGGAGAGGGATATATGGATACCACGCGAAATAAAGAGAGAGAGAGAGAGGGACCGAGGTATGCATGAATGCGTAATGCGAAAGAGCAAAGGGAAGCGGCGTCGGCGGGACGGTCGTGGGAGGATGGCCGGTCGGCCGACATGCCGGGGGGGGGGGGGGGAGGTGGGAGGGAGGGAGGCAGGAGGCGGGATAGGACAAAGAATAGGGGGGTTGAAAAAAAACGGGCGAGAAGTCGAGAGAGGAGGGAAGAAACGGGGTGGCTGACGGGAATGGGGTGGCGGGAGAGAGGGATTACGACACGCGAATACACCACGAGGGGGCAAGGGAGGGGGAGGAGAGAAAAGAGGGAAAGGACGACGCGGACTAGTGCTGACCCAAGCTTTAGTTTCATATTCTTCCACCTTGAGGTCTACGACCCCACAAATCGAAGTATACGCAAATCTATGGGCGAGGGACGGAAATGAAGAATTCCACGGGGAGGAAGGAAAGTGTTTTGGCAGGTAATACCAGAGGACATGATGTATAAACATCCGGCCCCATTGATGAAAAGAAATAGAGAGAGAGAATATGGCGGGACCGCAACTCATGAATCGAAAAGGTGGATAGATTTTAAAAGTTGACAAATTTATCCGAATTATATCCTTCAATGAAACGTTCGGTCTAACATCCTCGTCACATTTCCTCCCGAATACAATCAAGGCAATCTATTCCAAATACCCTCTCTGATTTTAACTTCCCATGACGGCGTATACTTAACCAGTTATTTTTGCAGTTATTTGCGAAATATAATTTACATATTCCCTAGGCGGGATACGTTCGAGTATATTTTCAACCAACGGGATGGAAACAATCTCCAGCAGAATTAAAAGTATGTATTCGATGAATGCGTATTTATAAAACATTCAAACCCGGAAGAGGAATGCAGGAAACGCGAATCGGCTCAATAAAAACCTGTCAATTTCAATAAAACAATCTATTATGTTATTTCGGCTTGAGAAAAACCACTTTAATGGCAAAGATAAAACAATGTCCGCAGAGAAATTACTAGCCAATGCATTCATATCTGAATAAGGATATATACATTCGACGCACAAGCAATTACGCTGAAATCATTTATGATTTCCCTTTGGTTGCGACGAAACGCTAATTGCGGACGTGGCACTTCATAATCAGCTTCATCATCGTTTCGCTCCCCGTCCACTCATTTGTTGGATTGCGAAGCGTCATTTCCCATTTCTATTCGCATTTCCTCGGAAACCTAATTGGTATTCTTCGCTCTCTCTCTCTTTTCGCCATTTCCTTCTCTAGATTACCATTCCAGCGATTCCCAGCCGCTTTACGCCTATTCCCTACATAGAAACGCATTTTCAATGATAATAAACAACACTGTTGTTTGACCAAATCTATGGAAACGAGTCGCTTCGAAGGCGAGGAAAAAGTCGTAAATATATATCAGCAAATGTTTTGTTTCTACGCGACCTTAAGCTATGCTGCGACGCATGGACTAATTCATCAATTCATTCTGAATCCTCACCTTAACTTCTCCCTCTCTCCTTAGTTAAGATACTCCCTCGACGTCTCAAAAAATATCATTCCTTTCGGTTGAATTGTGTATACTCCTTTCGTCGTAAAAGTCATTGTCTCATCATCACTAGAGATTTCCTTTTATTATATTTTATAATTAAAAATAAATAATTGGTCAGTTAGACCAATTGAACGCTTAGCGTATAATTTCCAAGGCTGAAGAGGTATTATTCACATAAATTTATCATATATTGATTTCTGACATATAATGCAATCAATCCAGCTTTTCATTAGGGCACGAAATAGGAAAGGATATGTTATGAAATTCCACAAAGAATTTCGGCAGCGGAGACAATGGCGATCTAAAGAGCATCATAATAAGCCTTTTAAAAAATCCGCACACGTTTTAAATACGCCACTAGGAAATAATTTACATCAACATAAACCAAAAATGAGAATCCATCACGGATTATCGGAAACCCAACGCGATAACCGATCAATTTCGGATGTGTTATCCCTCGAAATCCTCCCAACGGATTCCAAAATAAAGAGAGAGCTCAGAGATGCGAGTTATGCAATGAAACGCATCATCCCCCGATAGAATTCCCAACAGGACATCCCGCGATAGAGGGAGGTGAAAGGAGGAGAGGGGAGAGGCGATCGGAGGAGATGGGGGAGGCGAATAGAGAAAGGGGGAGGCGAATGGCGGAAGGGGGAGACGAATGGAGGAGGTGAGGAGGCGAATGGAGGAAGGGGGAGACGAATGGAGGTGAGGAGGCGAATGAAGCAAGGGGGAGACGAATGGAGGTGAGGAGGCGAATGGCGGAAGGGGGAGACGAATGGAGGAGGTGAAGAGGCGAATGGAGGAAGGGAAGGCGAGTGGAGGTGAGGAGGCGAATGGAGGAAGAGGGAGACGAATGGAGGAAGTGAGAAGGCGAATGGAGGAAGGGGGAGAATGGAGGAGGTGAGGAGGCGAATGGAGGAGGTGAGGAGGCGAATTAAGGAGGAGGAGGCGAATTAAGGAGGAGGAGGCGAATTAAGGAGGAGGAGGCGAATTAAGGAAGAGGAGGCGAGTGGAGGAAGAGGGAGGCGAGTGGAGGAGGTGAAGAAGCGAATGGAGGAAGGGGAGGCGAGTGGAGGTGAGGAGGCGAATGGAGGAAGGGGGAGACTAATGGAGGAAGTGAGGAGGCGAATGGTGGAAGGGGAGGCGAGTGGAGGAGGTGAGGGGGCGAACGTAGGATGGGGGAGAATGGAGGAAGGGGAGGCGAGTGGAGGAGGTGAGGGGGCGAACGTAGGATGGGGGAGAATGGAGGAAGGGGAGTCGAGTGGAGGAGGTGAGGAGACGAATGGAGGAGGCGAATGAAGGAATAGGAGGCGAGTGAAGGAAGGAGGAGGCGAGTGGAGGAAGGGGGAGGCGATTGGAGAAGGTGTGGAGGCGAATGGTGAAGGGGAGGCGAGTGGAGGAGGCGAGGGGGTGAACGGAGGAAGGGGGAGGCGAATGGTGGAAGGGGAGGCGAGTGGAGGAGGTGAGGGGGCGAACGTAGGAAGGGGGAGGCGAATGAAGGAGGTCAGGAGGCGAATGGAGGAAGGGGGAGGCGAGTGGAGGAAGGGGGAGGCGAATGGAGGAAGGGAGAGACAAATGGAGGAGGTGAGGAGGCGAATGGCGGAAGGGGAAGACGAATGGAGGAGATGAAGATGGGAATAGAGGAAGGGGAGGCAAGTGGAGGTGAGGAGGCGAATGGAGGAAGGGGGAGCCGAAGGAGGAAGGGGGAGACGAATGGAGGAGATGAGGAGGCGAATGGAGGTGGTGAGGAGGCGAATGGAGATGGTGAGGAGGTGAATGAAGGAAGGGGAGGCGAGTGGAGGAGGTGATGAGGCAAATGGTGGAAGGGGGAGGCGAATGGAGGAAGGGGGAGGCGAATGGAGGAAGGGGGAGGCGAATGGAGGAAGGGGGAGACGAATGGAGGAAGGAAGAGGCGAATGGAGGAAGGGGGAGGCGAATGGAGGAAGGGGGAGGCGAATGGAGGAAGGGAGAGGCGATTGGAGGAAGGGGGAGGCGAATGGAGGAAGGGGGAGGCGAATGGAGGAAGGGGGAGGCGAATGGAGGAAGGGGAGGCGAATGGAGGAAGGGAGAGGCAAATGGAGGAAGGGAGAGGCGAATGGAGGAAGGGGAAGGAGAATGGAGGAAGGGAGAGGCGAATGGAGGGAGAGGAGAATGGAGGAAAGGAGAGGCGAATGGAGGAAGGGAGAGGAGAATGGAGGAAGGGGAAGGACGCCATCGAACGAAATAATGCGCTCCACAAAACCACACGCACCCACCACCCACACACACGCTGACAAAAAACCACGCGACCCCATGAAAAAGGAGAGCGCGCACCACACATATTGAGGGAAAAATAGATGGAGGAGGGGCGGTTGGGGGGAGAGTGGGGAGGAGGGAGGATGATCCTGGCGCCATGCACCGCGGCGCGGGATGACGAAGGATCGTATGAAGGGAAATGGGGTGGGTCGGGAGGGGGACGAAAAAATCGTTCTGTCCCCGGAGAGAGAGAGAGGGTGGAGGTGAAAAGGGTGAAGCACGCGGTGGTTAGAACCCATTGGGGCGGGGGTGAAGAGGGGGAGTAGAGCGGCTGCCGGGGGAGGATGGGGTTTAATTGCCGCGATGAATAATGAGGGAGAAGAATGCGACTCGGGGAAGGCATTCTGGTGCCGGGGAAATACGGCAGAAGGAGCGGAGGCGGACGGGTGAAGGGAGTGGAGGGGGAGGCATTGGGTGGGCCGTATTATTTGACGCAATTAAACGCAATCTGATTAACGGTGGCATGAGGGAGCCGTCGGTATATATATGTGGCAGGGGATGCCGAACTATTGGGGACGGGATGTGGAATGAGGGGGCGGCAGAGGGTGGGTGGCAAAGAGGGGAGCGAGATGGCCCTCCCCCTCCACTAAGAGGATAGGAAGGCAAGAGACCTCCCCCTCCACTTATTATTCCCACCCATCTCCCCCATCCACCCTCTCCCACTTCTCTCTCTCACTCCATCCTTCTATCTCTCTAAAGAGTTTCGCCATTCAAAGCTCGTTCATTATCTCTCCCATATCGCGTTCGCGGAACGCGTTAAAATAACATGAACCATTATTACCTATCCCGTTTCAATGGGTCGCCCTCGGATAGACAATTGGTTTTTCGAATGGCTTCCAGCACACGAATGATTCTTTTTTTTCTCTGTTCGATGAGACAAAGGGACACGCGAATGTGCGGCGAGTCGATAAAATAGTGAAAGGGGTAAGGGGAGGGGGGTGCGGGGGACTTGCATGGCGGATGAGGTCGGAAGAAGCATCTCCTTTGATAGTCGGAATCTTATACTGCCCTTAGCTAGCCTGCTGTAAAATCTAGAATCATCATCCATTGGAATCTGAGTGTGTAAAACTATCCAATTTTAACATTAACAATTTCCACGATCTAAGTCCAAAATACATTGCGATTTTCAATGATCGTAACGCAACAGAACATACCTTATTCTCCCTAACATAGGATGTTTAGCAATAAAAGATATTTCACCTTACAGTATTCACATAGACAAAAGATGTCATCCAATTCGATCGATAAGCACTGATAAACATTCATCTTCCCAAGGCAGTCATTTAACCCAGTGGTTTCCAAACTGTGGGTAGGTCAGGGGGCCCAAAAGATTTGACATACACTCTCCGTTTAATCATCCTAATATTAGAACTTACAATATACAACCGTCAAATTCTAGTCCTCAAGTGGCTAGGGCATATTGTTTGCGTCTATGTTTTTCATAAGATGGTTATATTAATGGCAATTGTGTCTAGTAAATATTGTTTATGAGCTATGATTGAAAACGGATTAGAGTAAGGGGAACTAAGATAGTTTTCTTAGGTGAGGGGACGTGGCCTTGCAATGTTTGGAAACCAATGATTTAAATCATTGAAAAATTTATAAAATTTGAGCTCAAAACGGAGAATCAGTCAACGTTGACAGAAACACTAACTCAATAAAAAAAAGTACTGCACGCACTCTTTTTCCTCGAAACCTAGTTTAAAGCTTTTCCCGTAGTAATCATTAAACACGCGTGACCCTCTCGTAGTCACGCCACTTTAAGGGCGACACGCGGAATCGATTTCGGTATTACGCCTTCATCTCTGGTCGTATTACGGCCACGGCGTAAAAACAATATCCTGCGAACTCACCCATCAAAAAAAATCCTGAAGACGATAAGAGTTAAACGAACGCAAAAAAGGCATTTTCATGAAAAGGACAAAGACGATCACGGTCGAAATCGCAACTGACATCACTTGAAGAACATACGAGTAAAATCAAGGTCGCAGAGAGAGAAAAAATCGCGCTCCGCCATTATTCAATTCATCACCTAAACAGGCGCGAAATCGCCGCGCGATTAAACGGAAGAAAAAAGAAGAGAGACCCTCTAAAACGAGCGTTTGATTTAAACAAACGGCGACAAATTTCCACCCGTTGGGAAAAGGATAAATCAGTCGGACCCCGAGACTAACATCTGCAAGCCAATCCAGGCGATCCTCAAGCGAGAGGGCGAGGGAGGAGAGAATGGGAGGGAGGGGAGGAGGGGGAGGGTAGGAGAGAGGAGAAAGAGGGATAGAGGAGCGAGGAGGAGAGAGGGTGAGGAGAGAGGGTGAGGAGAGAAGAGAATGGGAGGGAGGGGAGAGGGGGAGGGAGGGGAGAGGGGGAGCGAGGGGAGAGGGAGGGGAGAGGGAGGGGAGAGGGAGAGAGAGGGGAGAGGGAGAGAGAGGGGAGAGGGAGAGCGAGGGGAGAGGGAGAGCGAGGGGAGAGCGAGAGCGAGGGGAGAGGGGGGGTGAGAGGAGAGGGGGAGCGAGGGGAGAGGGGGAGCGAGGGGTGAGGGGGAGCGAGGGGAGAGGGGGGGGCGAGGGGAGAGGGGGAGCGAGGGGAGAGGGGGAGCGAGGGGAGAGGGGGAGCGAGGGGAGAAGGGGAGCGAGGGGAGGGAAGAGATAGAAGGGGAGGGAGGAGAGAGAATGGGAGGGAGGAGAGGGAATGGGAGGGAGGATAGATAGATAGATAGATAATCGTCTTTATTCGGAGGAGAGAGAAGAGGAGAGAGAAGAGGAGAGAGAAGAGGAGAGAGAAGAGGAGGGAGGGGAGAGAGAGGGAGAGAGAAGGGAACAGGAGCGAGTAGAGATGAGAAGAGAGAGACGAGGGAGTGATGAGTGACAGGGAGAGAGGAGTGAGGGGAAGAGGTAGAGATAGGAGCGAGGATAGAGGAGAGAGAGAAAGGATAGTGGGATGGAGGGAGGGAGAAAGGAAAGATAAGGAGAGATGGAGAGAGAGACAGATAATGTCTTTATTCGGGCGAAATTTGGGCCATAAGGTCCATTCTAACATTTAACCCTCGCCAATATAATAAAGAACTATAAAATAAGATATTACAATACACATTACATCGAGAGAGAGGAGTGAAGAGAATCGAGGAGAGGAAGGACAGTGAGGGGGCTAGAGAAGAGAGAGAAAGGAGAGAGGTGGAGAGAGAAAGGTGAGAGGTGGAGAGAGAGAAATGAGAGTGGAGAAAGGAGAGTGGAGAGAGAAAGGAGAGATGGAGAGGAGAGGGGAAGAGGGATAAAGATGAAAGAGGAGAGAGGATAGGAGAGAAAGAGGGGGAGAGGGGAGATAAAGGAGAGAGGGACGGAATGAGGGAGGAAGAAATGAGACGGAGAAAGTGAGGAGGATAGAGGGAGAGAAAAAGGAGGGAGGTGTAGAGAGAGGAGAAAGGAGAGTGCAGGAGAGAAATGAGAGATGGAGAGAGAGAAGACGGGAGGAGGGAGAGAAAGATCGATGTCTTTATTCGGGCGAAATTTAGACCATAAGACCCACTCTTACATTTACCCCTTCGTCAATGTTAATTTACGCTAAATTGAAATACCTTAAATTACGTAAAAACGATTAAGATAATAAAATACTAATGCAAACAGAGAGAGACAGACAGACAGACAAACGACTTTATTAGGGCGAAATTGAGACTATGTAGCCCCTTCTTACATTTAACTCTAAGAGAGATAGACAAAGAGAGAGAGAGATAGGTTCATATTCAGGAAAACTTCTAAGTAAGACAAGGTATTTATGGGAAAACCTAGGAAGGACCTGGCTTGGCCAACCTAGTAAAAACCCATACAGGAAAACACCCAAGAAATGAAAGGGTGGAAAAAACCCGCGAAAACCCTAGATATATAAAAGAACAATATGAATGATACAATTAAACTAAAGTGAAATATCAAAAATTAAACGTTAATGTAGCAGGTTAAAAATATAATAGGAAAAGAGAGAAGAGGGAAATAGGAGATAAAGAAGAGAAGGGGAGAGGGGAGATAAAGGGGGAAGAAGGAAGAGGAAGGAAATGAAAGTGAAAGGAGAAAGAGTGAGATAGAAGCAGAGAACGGGGCTAAGGGAAGAGGATGTGGAACGGAGTGGAAGGAGGGAATTGGAGGAAGGAAAAAAGGTGGCGAAGGAGGAGGAAGAAGAAGAAGGATAAGGGACACGAGGTCGGTATATTTGCAGCATCGCTGGAATTGGCCATATTACGAAGTTAGTGAAGAAATCCGGGAGAAAGAGAAGGCGAGCGCGCGCGCACACATGCACTAGACTTATGTCGTCATACGTCTTGCACTCACACTCCTCGGAAGCCGCCGGCCACTCTCTCTCTCTCTCTCTAGCTCTCTCTGTGTCCCTCCTCCCTCTTTCCTCTCCACGAACACACAAATAGAGGGGACATTTCCCAAGAACTCGGGTCGCGGCAATGAGGTACCGAGTCTCAAGACGGCCGCGATAAATTGTCGCAGTCTGGAACAGAAGAGGTCCGCAAATTGCCACGGAAACAGAGAAACGGAGGGATTACGAACCGATTTATATACGTCTAAAGCGCCTAGAATATGAGGCCACTTTTTGTAACCCTGCCCACAACTGCTAGGCGGAGGTAAACTTTCTAACCATCGTAGATCAATTATCCTCTTTACTTACATATGTATATATAAAGGCACACGCAACGATAAAGTATCGAGGTTTTGTGCAATATTACGCAATTCCACCCTCTGCATGATTAATGTGAATATCGCGCGAATGAGTTATTACAGCTTTATGTTCCCTCTGCATTCGAATAATGAAAAGTTAATCGTTCGAGCCGCAATGATGGCAATTTTGTATCTATCGACATTTTATAGTGAGTCTATTGCTTTCAACCAAACCTATACCAAAACATGTTTTACCGTTTCCTCATAAAATTTATATAAGCTGAAGTACCTAAAATATTACAAGTCCATCTAAAGATTCTCCATATCAAGTGAACTACAAATCTATAATAATCCAAGAGGTTGATTAGCCAAAAACACACACACTGAACTACAAATGGGATTAAGCGCTGATATCATACTCTTCGCAATTATCCAAGAATAATTTTTAAAATGCGATCACTTCCCCGTTTTAGGATTTTGAAATATCTAAACTTTTCCTCTGTCGTTCAGCCTTAGATTGAATTAATAGGGATAATAACAATGAAATGTTGCTAAAATTGATTTGGCGAGTGAGAAAAGGAAGCTAAAAAATCCTATGCATTAAAAGAAATACAGAAAAGTCTATAAAACTCGGTCATTCGCTTAGGAAATTAGTAAACGTAAACTATTGTGAAGTTTATCTCTTTCCCGTGATGGTGGGAAAGCAATCAATGGGCTATGTGATGACTCGAATGACCAACTAAACCAGCAGAGACCTATTCGTCAGGGATAGCAGTCAACACCTCATCTTGATAATCACAAAATGGTTCGTTACAATCTCATTTCCGTGGGAAAATCAGCTAACACGAAACAAAAGAATTCCCAAGAGCCACGATCTGAAACACGAAGCAAAGTAGTGGGCTACCCCAGCAACTGCTCCGTCCCAAATTCTATTCTTTGGTTCGGCTTCTATTTATTATTCACATTAATTGCCACTTAATATTTATTATGTGATGCCAATTAAACAAAGAGAGGATAGGAAAAGTCTTGTAGACACCTTGTTTTCTCTAAAAGTACTTCTGTTTCGGAAATTCTCGCAGTCTATGCAAACGGAAAGTACCGAAAAAGTCCAACCTTTTTAACACCTAGCAGGAACATTTGTTAAAAATAAATAAAAACTGGGAGACTACGTCATGAAGGAGGCTCGAAACCCGAACATTCAAAATTCCATTGGAAATTAAGCCATAAGACAGTTTTCCTTCCAGCTATTTCCGTAATAGGTGAATCATACGACACGCCTGAATTTTTACTTTTTTTGAGCTGTGCAACCATCGGATGATTTTCTCTAATCATCACAGTCAAACATTTCATAAGTTAGACAACGAAAGTAAAAACAACAATTTATCGATACACGTAGATTAACACGATTGCCATGTCCTATTTATGGATTAGATGGAAGAAGAGACTGCCAAGTCTCAATCTCGCCAAAATATAGACAAATATCTATACTTATCTGCAGGATAGATAGCTGAGATCTTAACTTTTGGAGGCAGATGCACGTTGGCAAAGTTGAAGAGTTTTAGATGAAAGCAAAAATTACAATATAAGGTAAACTAAATGCAACAAAACGATCGAAATATCTGTCAAAAATCATTGATGAAAGAAAAACTACCGCCAATGGCAAATGATATTTTAGTTCATTTTAGCTGGGATAGAATCGCCTTAACGATTTTAAACAACGATTTGTTTTCAATTTACCGAAATAAAAGAATTCTTAAAAGTTACCTTCAAAACGGAATGGAATGCAAACGCAAACATGCCAATTTTCGCTAGGACAATCATCAGGTTCTGAAACCTTCCCGTTTTAATTCAACCTTTGCCGAATAATCTTAGGCCAACGCATTTTAAAGTCAAATTACTGGAAAGAAAAATCAAACGCCACATCGCAATTCAGCCGAATGTATGCCAACATTGCACAGAAATTCCAACAACTGAAGAGATAATATCATAACATCAACTGCCTCAGCATCCCACACTGAAACGGGCACCACGAAAAGGTTAGATTGAAAATTTAACTCCTCATCACTCGGATTTTAATTAAAACGCGCTTAATCATGAACCCAAGCGTTTATCTGTAATCGTATACATATATGCGTGCTGATGAAATGAAATGGGAGGCACATAATACATAAACATCCCCATTCACTTTAACGACGCAGACCGGGAGAAGCGACGGAAAAATAGGAGACACGCCGTAGAGGAAAATAAAAAGCTCCGGGAGCCGATTAGTCCGCTCTCATTTGTCCGAGGACTTGATGCCACTTTACCCACGGCCGTGACGCACAAAAAAACAAAAGCTCTCGCAATTATCGAACAATAGACTCTCGCGAGGCACGTTCCATTTTCCGAATAATCCGAAAGATCTTCTCCTCTCTCGGCACGCTCTCTCACCCCCGGGAGAGGCAACGAGAGCGCGGGTGAGGAAGGGGGCGGATCAGGAGAATAAAGAGCGAGGGGAAACGCTTAGAATTGGAGATGCGGAGGAGAATGGGAAGACAAAAAAAAAGAAAAACCCCTCGGAAAGACCTCGACGATACGATTCCCATATCGGCGATTTTCCGCGGCACACAATGCAATAAACACCGCCATCGATCGGGTCGGCAGGGAAGGAATTCTACCCCACTCCACAACACAATCCTTATTCTACGGGTTATATGGGTCTTAAGAGGGCACGGGGGATAGATGGGGGCGAGGAGGGGGGGGGGTGGACATGGTGCGAGTTGGGGGAGAGCAATAGAAATAAATACAAAGGAGGAATTGATTGGAAGGTTAGAGTGGAAGGAGATAGGGGATAATGGGGATGTGGGCACGACAAATAGTTGAAGGGGGTAGGGCGGGCGTCTCTCGACCCTACCGCTCCTCCGCCCCCTCACTAATATCACTCTAACGCATCGCTCCGCCAAGGAAAATTCCTTTGCTTTCGGGTCACCTAAATTACGGAGACGACGTGGATTACAGAAATCATTTAATCGGGAGAGGGACGAGCCACCGACACAATGTCATAATGCCTCCTCCCCCATTCTCCCCACGAGAGAGATAAATCCCGGGCATTGTCCCTTCCTCCGGACGCGTGCTAGCACGGAGGGACTTGGCAAGGCTTCCCCTTAGATACCAAGCGTCTCCCGGAGACATTTTATGAGCGGAATTAATTGAACGTAGAACGGATGTTACGACACCTCTAATAAACGGCTCGCGCTCCATAACGCAATAAAGCCAGGCGTTTACAGAGAAAAGCGGTTTTTATATCGCACGCCGGAAAATTCTGAGTTCGATTATTAAATTTCTCGACTTATCGACTTTTGATTGTATGGTTAAACAACATTATATAACTGCATTATTCAAGCAAGCCGTTGCCATAAAATATAATTGAGGTATGACGGTAAAAGGTAGTCCTGAAACACTTTTACTAAATAATATTTAAGTAGTTAGGCACTTTTAGTAACTGGATACAAGATACCCGCAACTAGCAATTATCAAACATTTGCTGAGTTAATAATTCATATACGACTGTTAAGATATTAGTTCTCGTGGAAAATTCTCATGAATGGAAACTAGATGAACGCCTCAATGTAAGAATAAGACATTTTCTGTGGAAAAAACTGTCATCTTCCCTATTATAATTCTGAATACGCTGAACGCATTTTACAGCGATTTATAAAAATATTTCAGGAGACTAAACCTTCGGCTGAACATCAAATAGAATTAAAAACGGCGAATAATTTCTCTTCGGATTTATAAAATGCAAGAAATTATTATCGTAGCCAATTGATAAGCCATTCAAGGTTTTTTTTTCATGACCTTTTTAGGATTAACTCAGTAACGATCTGATGTTTGGAAGCAGACTATACGATGTGAAGTCACAAGAATCCAAATTGCCCATTTATTCCCAAACTTACAATGATTCGGTAACAGTACGATTTGAGTGCGGAATTTAATCAGTGGAGGATGCATATTACTGCGTTGAGGAGTAAACAGAATTACATCGCAATGAACTGGAATCGCGCAACAGCGACCGTACAAGAGGGATTTCGCTTATCCGATTTCGAGGCAAACATTTCATTCATGGCATGTGATAGCGATTCCGGGAAAATGCTGACATCACCCGACAAACGAACTAAACCAAGTCCATCAAAATTTGCACAGATAAAGAGAAACAAAAACTCCGGCGAAGAATCGAAATCGTCCTTCGGCCATTAGAGAATTAGATCTGACAGCGAAAGGAAGCGCAATTCTTGGCGTTTCTTCAAAAAAGAACGTGTAGTCTGAACCGAATGAATGAAACATCACAAAATACTTTCCAAACAGGTTCGAGATTAAAAAAAATACTCTTCCACCAGCAGAAAGAACTAAAAAAACGGATTAAAGAAAACTGAATTGTATCGTACAAAAACAACGTCACCACGCATTCATTGGTTCCTTTGGTGAAGAAAAAGAGGAGAGAGAGAGATTGGAGACTGAGGAGAGAGAGATATTGGAGACTGAGGGGGAAGAGAGAGAAAGGGTGATATAGGAGAGGAAGAGAGCGGAGGGGCAAAAAGGGAGGGAGAGAAAACCGTCAATTCCTCCGACCTGTCGTAGACATTACTTCCACCTACCATAGCCACCTCAACTCATCCCACGCGAGGATAAAAAAAAATACATTTCGTCGAAACGAAGTTTTATCGCAAT
>CM054114.1:172112060-172119560 GCA_028673005.1 Tanypteryx hageni | reverse complement strand
GATTTCGAGAGAGAAGAGAAATAATGACGAGACAAAGGGTTTGACGGGGAAGAGAGAGGCAAATGTAGAATGCAGATATCGAAATGAGTGATGGTATAACTGGAGTATTGTAAATAATGCCAAAAGTAGATTCTATGGAATACAAAATCTAAAATGATAACTATTCTACTCGAAATTAGTTTATTACACTTTCGTCTAATTATAAATTATCTATCCATCTTTTTACTCTCTGTGGAACTAACAAGATTGGAGAGGTGCACTGCACTCCATGTCAAGTACACTGAGATTCCAAATGTGTTCTTTGAGTTTTCACAATGTTCTCAATATTTTCGCTCAGATGCGACTTTAACGAGAAGTAAGCGAGGTACGTTGTAAAATACATGTATGTCTTCATGTAAATTGGTCGTAATTATTGTCCGATTTTAACCAAAATTAAAATCGGTCAATTAATTTTAACAAAACTACCCAATACCAAATTTCATCACAATATGTCACGCGGTTCCCCGAGTTAAAATAAAGGAAAATTGTAAACTACATTGTAGGTCTTCATGTAAAGTGGTCGTCATTGTTGTGGGATTATAACCAAAATTGGAATCGGCAGACCGATTTCAGCAAAACTCCCCAATACCAAATTTCACCAAAACAGGTACATAAAGCGGTTCTCGAGTTGAAACAAAGGAACATTGTCAACAACTTGTAGGTCTTCATGTAAAGTGGTCGTAATTGTTGCCCGATTTTAACCAGAATTGGAAACGGCCAATTTATTTTAGCAAAAGTCCCCATATCAAATTTCATCAAAATACGTCGAACGGTGTCCGTGTTTTAACATGCGGACTGACGAAACGGCCTCCCCTATATGCGTTCACGTCGTACAAAGAACGCATAAAAATACATTAAAATAAAAATAACATACAACAAAGCAAATATAAAATTAATTTAACATTAGGTAAAAGATTTTCAGGAAAGAGTCCATCAATTTGCTATTTAGGAGAAAAAAATTAGCCGAAGCAGAGAGCCGCTTCAATTCTTTCCTCATACGAATAATTCGACTAAAACTGTTATGCTTTCTCCATTAGAAAAATTCATGTTCATCCATAATTTCTTATTCACATTAAAAGGGCGAATAATTGTCAACAATTTAAACCAGGTTTACGGTTCACACCGGACTAGATCACGTCTTCTTTCAATGCGTGCACAATACTATGAATTATAAATTCCCTACAACTAAAACAGGTCGTAAAACCGATTTACCGCCTGAATTCGATTTCTTCGGTCGCCCACAACATTTCACCCGGGGTGTAAAGCATTAATTCTTTTGCTACGCGAAAAAGCCAGAAATCTTCTTCGCTCAAAGACAAATACATATGTAAGGCAAAAAATAGGGATCGTAAAAAACATGGCCGCTACTAAATCGGATGGGCTCGGAGGAATAAATAAAATATCGAGGGTATGTCGTCTTTACTTGGGAATTAAATGTGGAGGAAATATTACATGAGAATGCGATAGATGGCGAAACAATGAAATCTTGCGAGACAGATGGGTCGACGGAATGAAAAACGAACAATGGCAAACGGAGGTAGAGTGTTTACAAGAGAGGACGACTAAAACAGAAGCAATTGGACGTTAGTACTTGACCGAGGTAATGATTACAAAAAGATGAAAAGCTTGTCCTGCACACAAAATAAATAATCACGAAATGTATGATTCAGGCAAAGAACGACGAGATCTCATAGGCCTAAACGCCTCTCAGTAAATTACCCAATAACACTACACTAGAAGTTTCACCCGGAAAAATCTTGGGAGATCGTCAAGACGCATATGAACATGTAAACACTGTAACATTTAATAATATGAATTGACAAAACGTTGTAATTACGGTTATGACGACAATAGCATTTCTTGAAATTTTTACATAGTATCACTGCAGCCTCTCTAACTAGCTTCAATTAAGGTTGCTTTGCCTTGGTTTATATAATAATTAATCGTTTCATTGCTAACGGAGATACCATCATTAACTTTAAATACATATATAAATCATTCTTTAAGTTAAGTTTTGCATATTCGAGTTAAATAGAATTCTATGTACTTTGAAAATCGAATACATCTGATCTAAAGACTAAAAAACTCCCTAGTTTCAATACGAATTTCGTAAATTAATTTCGCCAAAGAACGTAGTTCTCCCAGCTGTTTGAAGCAGGATATATATGAAGAATTACAATAAACATACGGAAATGGTTCAGGTTAGGAGAAAATACCCTTGGAAATCGATGAATGCAATATGACATTTGAGGGCAGCCACCTGTAAACGATGCCCCCACAAAGCGTTCCTTTCTCGAATTACGCCTTCCTGCCACGTCCACCTCCTCGCAAACATGTATAACGCAGTGCATTATGGTAGTATTCCTACTGTAGAACACTTTTTACGAGACGCCAGACAATTTCCATAATAAATTATTCCAGACGCAATAAAATCTTGAATACACATATTTTGACATTAATATATTATAAAGAGGTGGCTAACGCCATAAACCTCATAAAACAAGGAAATAAGCATACATGAATGGCCATTTTAACAAACATCCGAATAAAGTTTACACCATTTAGACGACTTCTTCCAAAAAACAGTCGTATCAAAGAATTACCTGCACGCGTAATTCTAATAATTATAACAAGTGGTGTCACTTGGCGTTACAGACACTATCAACATCACGAAAACTTTTAGTTTCATACCATCAAATAACAACCACGTAAAATATATTTCAAATATGGCGAAAGTCATCGTAATTAGAAATCGAAAAACTATATCATCTGATTTTTTCATTTAATATCACTGCGTGCTGAAATATTCATCCTTACCTAATTCAAGGTATGCTTCCTGTACCGGCACCAAATTATTTCTAGTATCATTTCGCCGGCGAAACCGCTAGTAATTCTCATGGACACGAACACCACTAAATCCCGCGAGACTGGATGACGCAACTGCCCCCCGCGGCTGTGCTACCCCTGGCGACCTCTAGTGAAATTATTTTAAACGAATTAAATGCATGTTAAAACTGATTCATACTCTCTGAAACTGGAACGTAGTCGTTAATGAGATCGTTCAATGAAAAGAAATTATTGTTTATAGCTTGAATGGAATATTTGGGATAAATACAAATGTAATTAAAATTAGTCGGGCATTACTATGATGTGGGGTATTACATGTTTGAAATAATGGCAGCCCAAGCGTTGCAATGTAGTCGCACTTCTCTGAATGAAAAACTAAATTCGAAGGAAATTTCAGATTAAAATCACTCAAAAGTCATTTTAATTGTATATGCGTATTCGAAAAACTCATTTTTAATGTTCTTAAAACGTACATTTTGATTCCCATGACTGATTTAGAAACTGATGCCGCAAACAAGTCTATCAGGTCAAACGCTCTTTCCCCCCATCTGTTGGCGAAATGATGCTTTATTGACACAATGCTCAGCGTAACCATATCTTCAAATATAAATTATATTTTTAATAGAAGCACACGCTGATTTACGCTTAAATTTTTTTTTAATCTAAGAAAATGAAAGAGAGAAAATGAGAATCTATGTATTAATAGCGTAAAATATGAGATTTTTAAAGTGAAGGTAACAACCATCTTAACGTGTTATTCATCAAATAAAACGTCTCGACCTGCAGATTTTCAGGAAAATTATAAAATTGAAATCGGCCATACCGTTGGCATGATATTGAAGTTTTTTGTGACCGGCTAAATTCTGCTCGACGTAGTTGTAGTGGTTGATGTTAAGGTGGCGCTCCTAGCGGACATTAGAAAAAGGAAATAAACATTGCAGACGCTGAGCTTCTTGGCAATGTGACAGAAGGCTTACTATCAAGACAATATTTAATCTAACCAACCAGTAGATTTATCGACGGGCAACTACTAGTTATTTTTATTTCGTGTTCATTTATTTTTATCAAAAATTGGTTTAGTGAAGCTGGAACTTTGTAGACCACTACCGCTGTCATAATAAAAGTGTAGTTACTGTAGAGGCAGTCATTAAAATTGACCGACCGGTAACGCTTAATAAATAAACAAAAACCCCAACCATTTAATTATCTAGAACAGTGGTCCCCCCAACCTTTAAGAGTAAGTGGGCCAAACTGAATCTTCGAGTGTGCAGCGAGGGTCGCACATATGATAACAATGTGTTAGGAGTGCCGCACATTTAAAATGAGAATACTATTATTATAACTTTTCCTTAATTTTAGTGTAGTAAGGCGAAAAGATTGAGGTTCGAGGTAGCAAAATAAAATATCGATGAACTTAAAAACATCAAATTAATTAGAAAAAATAAAAATAATCAACATGAAAAGAGATACGACAGTAAATATCATGAATCTTAATCCACAATTTCTTAACAGAGTAAAATAGTTGAAGAATGAAACAAACTCTGTATACTACAGAATCTACTAAAGAGCCATTACAGAATGAGTTTGGTCCTTCTCGTTGAGGTGTAGAGTCAAAATTAAAGTGTGTAACTATGTGAAACTCGTTAGTATGAGTCACATATACAAGGGTGTTGCCCCGTACCGCTGGTGAGTAAATGGAATTTATACAAAAGATTGAAAAATTCAGATTCCTTGTTCTAAGTGAAGCTATGGTTAATTTTAAAATAAAATGCTACAGGATGTATGTTGCCATATTTTTTATTGTGGTTAAATGTACTAATTCAGGTAATCACTCTATGACCTAATTGTGCCTGAATGGCTGAGGGCCGCACAAAATCAACCCTAAGGGCCGCATGCGGCCCTTGAAATGCAGGTTGGTGACCCCTGATCTAGATAATTTGAGAATGAAAATTGGAATGAAAGGGTAGGTCAAATAATCTTCCAACATTGGAAATTCATTCCCACGGCATTTAGGCTGCATTATGCTTAAATTTAACGAAAGAATAGTAGATTAGGAATAGAATTGGACTCAATTAAGGAAAGATGGGGAGAAAAGTCTGAGTTTTTTATTTTCCAAAGCTTTAATACAAACAATACTTCATCCTAATACTTTGTGACAGGCAAATACATATAAATGACTTAATAAATGTATGTGCATAATATACTATATAATATATATATATATATATATATATATATATATATATATATATATATATAACAACTTACGGAAAAGGAAAGGTAAAATGAATATATGGATGTCAACAAGGTGTTGGATGAGGAAACCCAGTGAGCACTCACCAATCAGACGACTTCAGGTTGGCGAGGCTCCGGGGATTGTCGAAGTAGCTCTGTAGCTGAAGAAGGAGTAGTTCCGAAAATCTTTACGTTTGTGATGTTTCTTTGTTTTTTGTGTTAGTTTACGTGTGTCGCTTCGACATCCCCGGGGCCTCGCCAACCTGAAGTCGTCTGATTGGTGAGTGCTCACTGGGTTTCCTCATCCCAACACATTGTTGACATCCATATATTCATTTTACCTTTCCTTTTCCGTAAGTTGTTATATATATAAATATATATATATATATATATATATATATATATATATATATATGCACATACATTTATTAAGTCATTTATATGTATTTGCCTGTCACAAAGTATTAGGATGAAGTATTGTTTGTATTAAAGCTTTGGAAAATAAAAAAACTCAGACTTTTCTCCCATCTTTCCTTAATTGAGTCCATTCTATTCCTATCTACTATTCTTTCGTTAAATTTAAGCATAATGCCGCCTAAATGCCGTGGGAATGAATTTCCAATGTTGGAAGATTATTTGACCTACCCTTTCATTCAATTTTCATTCTCAAATTATCTAGATCAGGGGTCACCAACCTGCATTTCAAGGGCCGCATGCGGCCCTTAGGGTGATTTTGTGCGGCCCTCAGCCATTCAGGCACAATTAGGTCATAGAGTGATTACCTGAATTAGTACATTTAACCACAATAAAAAATATGGCAACATACATCTGTAGCATTTTATTTTAAAATTAACCATAGCTTCACTTAGAACAAGGAATCTGAATTTTTCAATCTTTTGTATAAATTCCATTTACTCACCAGCGGACGGGCAACACCCTTGTATATGTGACTCATACTAACGAGTTTCACATAGTTACACACTTTAATTTTGACTCTACACCTCAACGAGAAGGACCAAACTCATTCTGTATGGCTTTTTAGTAGGATTCTGTAGTATACAGAGGTTTGTTTCATTCTTCAACTATTTTACTCTGTTAAGAAATTGTGGATTAAGATTCATGATATTTACTGTCGTATCTCTTTTCATGTTGATTATTTTTATTTTTTCTAATTAATTTGATGTTTTTAAGTTCATCGATATTTTATTTTGCTACCTCGAACCTCTATCTTTTCGCCTTACTACACTAAAATTAAGGAAAAGTTATAATAATAGTATTCTCATTTTAAATGTGCGGCACTCCTAACACATTGTTATCATATGTGCGACCCTCGCTGCACACTCGAAGATTCAGTTTGGCCCACTTACTCTTAAAGGTTGGGGGTTGGGGGACCACTGTTCTAGATAATATAAATGGTTGGGGTTTTTGTTTATTTATTAAGCGTTACCGGTCGGTCATTTTAATGACTGCCTCTACAGTAACTACACTTTTATTATGACAGCGGTAGTGGTCTACAAAAGTTCCAGCTTCACTAAACCAATTTTTTGATAAAAATAAATTGAACACGAAATAAAAATAACTAGTAGTTGCCCGTCGATAAATCTACTGGTTGGTTAGATTAAATATTGTCTTGATAGTAAGCCTTCTGTCACATTGCCAAGAGCTCAGCGTCTGCAATGTTTATTTCCTTTTTCTAATGTCCGCTAGGAGCACCACCTTAACATCAACCACTACAACTACGTCGAGCAGAATTTAGCCGGTCACAAAAAACTTCAATATCATGCCAACGGTATGGCCGATTTCAATTTTATAATTTTCCTGAAAATCTGCAGGTCGAGACGTTTTATTTGATGAATAACACGTTAAGATGGTTGTTACCTTCACTTTAAAAATCTCATATTTTACGCTATTAATACATAGATTCTCATTTTCTCTCTTTCATTTTCTTAGATTAAAAAAAAATTTAAGCGTAAATCAGCGGGTGTGCTTCTATTAAAAATATAATTTATATTTGAAGATATGGTTACGCTGAGCATTGTGTCAATAAAGCATCATTTCGCCAACAGATGGGGGGAAAGAGCGTTTGACCTGATTAGACCTTGTTTGCGGCATCAGTTTCTAAATCAGTCATGGGAATCAAAATGTACGTTTTAAGAACATTAAAAATGAGTTTTTTCGAATACGCATATACAATTAAAATGACTTTTGAGTGATTTTAATCTGAAATTTCCTTCGAATTTAGTTTTTCATTCAGAGAAGTGCGACTACATTGCAACGCTTGGGCTGCCATTATTTCAAACATGTAATACCCCACATCATAGTAATGCCCGACTAATTTTAATTACATTTGTATTTATCCAAATATTCCATTCAAGCTAT